>JBBPBR010001792.1:28557-185057 GCA_037974775.1 Cicer pinnatifidum
CAATGACACAAACAAACTTATTGGATGCACAAGATTGGTTAAAAACCCTAATTGGACAAGAATATGCCTAGGGAGGACGAAAATGACCTAAATATTAATTCAATGACACAAACAAAGTTATTGGATGCACAAGATTGGTTAAAAACCCTAATTGGACAAGAATAAGCCTAGGGAGGACGAAAATGACCTAATTGATCATCCAATGACACAAACACACCTATTGGATGCACAAGATTGGTTAAAAACCCTAATTGGACAAGAATATGCCTAGGGAGGACGAAAATGACCTAAATATTAATTCAATGACACAAACAAAGTTATTGGATGCACAAGATTGGTGAAAAACCCTAATTGGACAAGAATAAGCCTAGGGGGAACGAAAATGACCTAATTGATCATCCAATGACACAAACACACCTATTGGATGCACAAGATTGGTTAAAAACCCTAATTGGACAAGAATATGCCTAGGGAGGACGAAAATGACCTAAATATTAATTCAATGACACAAACAAAGTTATTGGATGCACAAGATTGGTTAAAAACCCTAATTGGACAAGAATAAGCCTAGGGAGGACGAAAATGACCTAATTGATCATCCAATGACACAAACACACCTATTGGATGCACAAGATTGGTTAAAAACCCTAATTGGACAAGAATATGCCTAATGAGGACGAAAATGACCTAAATATTAATTCAACGACACAAACAAAGTTATTGGATGCACAAGATTGGTTAAAAACCCTAATTGGACAAGAATAAGCCTAGGGAGGACGAAAATGACCTAATTGATCATCCAATGACACAAACACACCTATTGGATGCACAAGATTGGTTAAAAACCCTAATTGGACAAGAATAAGCCTAGGGAGGACAACAATGACCTAATTGATCATCCAATGACACAAACACACCTATTGGATGCACAAGAATGGTTAAAAACCCTAATTGGACAAGAATAAGCCTAGGGAGGACGAAAATGACCTAATTGATCATCCAATGACACAAACACACCTATTGGATGCACAAGATTGGTTAAAAACCCTAATTGGACAAGAATAAGCCTAGGGAGGACGAAAATGACCTAATTGATCATCCAATGACACAAACACACCTATTGGATGCACAAGATTGGTTAAAAACCCTAATTGGACAAGAATATGCCTAGGGAGGACGAAAATGACCTAAATGTTAATCCAATGACACAACTCAACTTATTGGATGTACAAGATTGGTTAAAAACCCTAATTGGACAAGAATAAGCTTAGGGAGGACGAAAATAACCTAATTGATCATCCAATGACACAAACACACCTATTGGATGTACAAGATTGGTTAAAAACCCTAATTGGACAAGAATAAGCCTAGGGAGGACGAAAATGACCTAAATGCTAATCCAATGACACAACTCAACTTATTGGATGCACAAGATTGGTTAAAAACCCTAATTGGTCAAGAATAAGCCTAGGGAGGACGAAAATGACCTAATTGATCATCCAATGACACAAACACACCTATTGGATGCACAAAATTGGTTAAAAACCCTAATTGGACAAGAATATGCCTAGGGAGGACGAAAATGACCTAAATATTAGTTCAATGAAACAAACAAACTTATTGGATGCACAAGATTGGTTAAAAACCCTAATTGGACAAGAATAAGCATAGGGAGGACGGAAATGACCTAATTGATCTTCCAATGACACAAACACACCTATTGGATGCACAAGATTGGTTAAAAACCCTAATTGGACAAGAATATGCCTAGGGAGGACGAAAATGACCTAAATGTTAATCCAATGACACAAATTAACTTATTGGATGCACAAGATTGGTTAAAAACCCTAATTGGACAAGAATAAGCCTAGGGAGGACGAAAATGACCTAAATGCTAATCCAATGACACAACTCAACTTATTGGATGCACAAGATTGGTTAAAAACCCTAATTGGGCAAGAATAAGCCTAGGGAGGACGAAAATGACCTAAATGTTAATCCAATTACACAAATGACCTTATTAGATGCACAAGATTGGTTAAAAACCCTAATTGGACAAGAATAAGCCTAGGGAGGACGAAAATGACCTAATTGATCATCCAATGACACAAACACACCTATTGGATGCACAAGATTGGTTAAAAACCCTAATTGGACAAGAATAAGCCTAGGGAGGACGAAAATGACCTAATTGATCATCCATTGCCACAAACACACCTATGGGATGCACAAGATTGGTTAAAAACCCTAATTGGACAAGAATATGCCTTGGGAGGACGAAAATGACCTAATTGGTCATCCAATGACACAAACACACCTATTGGATGCAAAAGATTGGTTAAAAACCCTAATTGGACAAGAATAAGCCTAGGGAGGACGAAAATGACCTAATTGATCATCCAATGACACAAACACACCTATTGGATGCACAAGATTGGTTAAAAACCCTAATTGGACAAGAATAAGCCTAGGGAGGACGAAAATGACCTAATTGATCATCCAATGACACAAACACACCTATTGGATGCACAAGATTGGTTAAAAACCCTTATTGGACAAGAATATACCTAAGGAAGGCCAAAATGACCTAATTGATCATTCAATGACACAAACAAAGTTATTGGATGCACAAGATTGGTTAAAAACCCTAGTTGGACAAGAATATGCCTAGGGAGGACGAAAATGACCTAATTGATCATCCAATGACACAAACACACCTATTGGATGCACAAGATTGGTTAAAAACCCTAATTGGACAAGAATAAGACTAGGGAGGACGAAAATGACCTAAATATTAATTCAATGAAACAAACAAACTTATTGGATGCACAAGATTGGTTAAAAACCCTAATTGGACAAGAATAAGCCTAGGGAGGACGAAAATGACCTAATTGATCATCCAATGACACAAACACACCTATTGAATGCACAAGATTGGTTAAAAACCCTAATTGGATAAGAATATGCCTATGGAGGACAAAAATGACCTAATTGATCATCCAATGACACAAACACACCTATGGGATGCACAAGATTGGTTAAAAACCCTAATTGGACAAGAATATGCCTAGGGAGGACGAATATGACCTAAATGTGAATCCAATGACACAAATGAACTTATTGGATGCACAAGATTGGTTAAAAACCCTAATTAGACAAGAATAAGCCTAGGGAGAAAGAAAATGACCTAAATGTTAATCCAATGACAAAACTCAACTTATTGGATGCACAAGATTGGTTAAAAACCCTAATTGGACAAGAATAAGACTAGGGAGGACGAAAATGACCTAATTGATCATCCAATGATACAAACACACCTATTGGATGCACAAGATTGGTTAAAAACCCTAATTGGACAAGAATATGCCTAGGGAGGTGGAAAATGACCTAATTGATCATTCAATGACAAAAACAAAGTTATTGGATGCACAAGATTGGTTAAAAACCCTAATTGGACAAGAATAAGCCTAGGGAGGACGAAAATCACCTAATTGATCATCCAATGACATAAACACACCTATTGGATGCACAAGATTGGTTAAAAACCCTAATTGGACAAGAATAAACCTAGGGGGGACGAAAATGGCCTAATTGATCATCCAATGACACAAACACATCTATTGGATGCACAAGATTGGTTAAAAACCCTAATTGGACAAGAATATGCCTAGGGAGGACGAAAATGACCTAATTGATCATCCAATGACACAAACATACCTATTGGATGCACAAGATTGGTTAAAAACCCTAATTAAACAAGAATATGCCTAGGGAGGACGAAAATGACCTAATTGATCATCCAATGACACAAACACACCTATTGGATGCACAAGATTGGTTAAAAACCCTAATTGGACAAGAATATGCCTAGGGAGGACGAAAATGACCTAAATATTAATTCAACACAAATGAACTTATTGGATGCACAAGATGGGTTAAAAACCCTGATTGGTCGAGAATAAGCCTCGGGAGGACGAAAATGACCTAAAAGTTAATTCAATGACACAACTCAACTTATTGGATGCACAAGATTGGTTAAAAACCCTAATTGGACAAGAATAAGCCTAGGGACGACGAAAATGACCTAATTGATCATCCAATGACACAAACATACCTATTGGATGCACAAGATTGGTTAAAAACCCTAATTAAACAAGAATATGCCTAGGGAGGACGAAAATGACCTAATTGATCATCCAATGACACAAACACACCTATTGGATGCACAAGATTGGTTAAAAACCCTAATTGGACAAGAATAAGCCTAGGGAGGACGACAATGACCTAATTGATCATCCAATGACACAAACACACCTATTGGATGCACAAGATTGGTTAAAAACCCTAATTGGACAAGAATATGCCTAGGTAGGACGAAAATGACCTAAATATTAATTCAACACAAATGAACTTATTGGATGCACAAGATGGGTTAAAAACCCTAATTGGTCGAGAATAAGCATAGGGAGGACGAAAATGACCTAAATGTTAATCCAATGACAAAACTTTACTTATTGGATGCACAAGATTGGTTAAAAACCCTAATTGGACAAGAATAAGCCTAGGGAGGACGAAAATGACCTAATTGATCATCCAATGACACAAACAAACTTATTGGATGCACAAGATTAGTTAAAAACCCCAATTGGACAAGAATAAGCCTAGGGAGGACGAAAATGACCTAATTGATCATCCAATGACACAAACACACCTATTGGATGCACAAGATTGGTTAAAAACCCTAATTGGACAAGAATAAGCCTAAGGAGGACGAAATGACCTAATTGATCATCCAATGACACAAACACACCTATTGGATGCACAAGATTGGTTAAAAACTCTAGTTGGACGAGAATATGCCTAGTGAGGACGAAAATGACCTAATTGATCATCCAATGACACAAATGAACTTATTGGATGCACAAGATTGGTTAAAAACCCTAATTGGACAACAATAAGCATAGGGAGGACGAAAATGACCTAAATATTAATTCAATGACACAAACAAACTTATTGGATGCACAAGATTGGTTAAAAACCGTAATTGGACAAGAATAAGCCTATGGAGGACGAAAATGACCTAATTGATCATCCAATGACACAAACACACCTATTGGATGCACAAGATTGGTTAAAAACCCTAATTGGACAAGAATAGGCCTAGGGAGGATGACAATGACCTAATTGATCATCCAATGACACAAACACACCTATTTGATGCAAAAGATTGGTTAAAAACCCTAATTGGACAAGAATAAGCCTAGGGAGGACGAAAATGACCTAATTGATCATCCAATGACACAAACACACCTATTGGATGCACAAGATTGGTTAAAAACCCTAATTGGACAAGAATAGCCTTGGGAGGATGACAATGACCTAATTGATCATCCAATGACACAAACACACCTATTGGATGCACAAGATTGGTTAAAAACCCTAATTGGACAAGAATATGCCTAGGGAGGACGAATATGACCTAAATGTTAATTCAATGACAAAAATGTACTTATTGGATGCACAACATTGGTTAAAAACCCTAATTGGACAAGAATATGCCTAAGGAGGACGAAAATGACCTAAATATTAATTCAATGACACAAACAAACTTATTGGATGCACAAGATTGGTTAAAAACCCTAATTGGACAAGAATAAGCCTAGGGAGGACGACAATGACCTAATTGATCATCCAATGACACAAACACACCTATTGGATGCACAAGATTGGTTAAAAACCCTAATTGGACAAGAATATCCCTAGGTAGGACGAAAATGACCTAAATATTAATTCAACACAAATGAACTTATTGGATGCACAAGATGGGTTAAAAACCCTAATTGGTCGAGAATAAGCATAGGGAGGACGAAAATGACCTAAATGTTAATCCAATGACAAAACTTAACTTATTGGATGCACAAGATTGGTTAAAAACCCTAATTGGACAAGAATAAGCCTAGGGACGACGAAAATGACCTAATTGATCATCCAATGACACAAACATACCTATTGGATGCACAAGATTGGTTAAAAACCCTAATTAAACAAGAATATGCCTAGGGAGGACGAAAATGACCTAATTGATCATCCAATGACACAAACACACCAATTGGATGCACAAGATTGCTTAAAAACCCTAATTGGACAAGAATAAGCCTAGGGAGGACGAAAATGACATAAATATTAATTCAATGACACAAACAAACTTATTGGATGCACAAGATTGGTTAAAAACCCTAATTGGACAAGAATAAGCTTAGGGAGGACGACAATGACCTAATTGAACATCCAATGACACACACACACCTATTGGATGCACAAGATTGGTTAAAAACCCTAATTGGACAAGAATAGGCCTTGGGAGGATGACAATGACCTAATTGATCATCCAATGACACAAACAAACTTATTGGATGCACAAGATTGGTTAAAAACCCTAATTGGACAAGAATAAGCCTAGGGAGGACGACAATGACCTAATTGAACATCCAATGACACACACACACCTATTGGATGCACAAGATTGGTTAAAAACCCTAATTGGACAAGAATAAGCCTAGGGAGGACGACAATGACCTAATTGATCATCCAATGACACAAACACACCTATTGGATGCACAAGATTGGTTAAAAACCCTAATTTGACAAGAATATGCCTAGGTAGGACGAAAATGACCTAAATATTAATTCAACACAAATGAACTTATTGGATGCACAAGATGGGTTAAAAACCCTAATTGGTCGAGAATAAGCATAGGGAGGACGAAAATGACCTAAATGTTAATCCAATGACAAAACTTAACTTATTGGATGCACAAGATTGGTTAAAAACCCTAATTGGACAAGAATAAGCCTAGGGACGACGAAAATGACCTAATTGATCATCCAATGACACAAACATACCTATTGGATGCACAAGATTGGTTAAAAACCCTAATTAAACAAGAATATGCCTAGGGAGGACGAAAATGACCTAACTGATCATCCAATGACACAAACACACCAATTGGATGCACAAGATTGGTTAAAAACCCTAATTGGACAAGAATAAGCCTAGGGAGGACGAAAATGACCTAAATATTAATTCAATGACACAAACAAACTTATTGGATGCACAAGATTGGTTAAAAACCCTAATTGGACAAGAATAAGCCTAGGGTGGATGACAATGACCTAATTGATCAACCAATGACACAAACACACCTATTGGATGCACAAGATTGGTTAAAAACCCTAATTGGACAAGAATAGGTCTAGGGAGGATGACAATGACCTAATTGATCATCCAATGACACAAACACACCTATTGGATGCACAAGATTGGTTAAAAACCCTAATTGGACAAGAAAATGCCTAGGGAGGACGAAAATGACCTAATTGATCATCCAATGACACAAACACACTTATTGGATGCACAAGATTGGTTAAAAACCCTAATTGGATAAGAATATGCCTAGGGAGGATGAAAATGACCTAATTGATCATCCAATGACACAAACACACCTATTGGATGCACAAGATTGGTTAAAAACCCTAATTGGACAAGAATAAGCCTAGGGAGGACGAAAATGACCTAATTGATCATCCAATGACACAAACACACCTATTGGATGCACAAGATTGGTTAAAAACCCTAATTGGACAAGAATAAGCCTAGGGAGGACAACAATGACCTAATTGATCATCCAATGACACAAACACACCTATTGGATGCACAAGAATGGTTAAAAACCCTAATTGGACAAGAATAAGCCTAGGGAGGACGAAAATGACCTAATTGATCATCCAATGACACAAACACACCTATTGGATGCACAAGATTGGTTAAAAACCCTAATTGGACAAGAATAAGCCTAGGGAGGACGAAAATGACCTAATTGATCATCCAATGACACAAACACACCTATTGGATGCACAAGATTGGTTAAAAACCCTAATTGGACAAGAATATGCCTAGGGAGGACGAAAATGACCTAAATGTTAATCCAATGACACAACTCAACCTATTGGATGCACAAGATTGGTTAAAAACCCTAATTGGACAAGAATAAGCCTAGGGAGGACGATAAATGACCTAATTGATCATCCAATGACACAAACACACCTATTGGATGCACAAGATTGGTTAAAAACCCTAATTGGACAAGAATAAGCCTAGGGAGGACGAAAATGACCTAATTGATCATCCAATGACACAAACACACCTATTGGATGCACAAGATTGGTTAAAAACCCTAATTGGACAAGAATAAGCCTAGGGAGGACGAAAATGACCTAATTGATCATCAAATGACACAAACACACCTATTGGATGCACAAGATTCTTTAAAACCCTAATTGGACAAGAATAAGCCTAGGGAGGACGAAAATGACCTAATTGATCATCCAATGACACAAACACACCTATTGGATGCACAAGATTGGTTAAAAACCCTAATTGGACAAGAATATGCCTAGGGAGGACGAAAATGACCTAAATATTAATTCAATGACACAAACAAAGTTATTGGATGCACAAGATTGGATAAAAACCCTAATTGGACAAGAATAAGCCTAGGGAGGACGAAAATGACCTAATTGATCATCCAATGACACAAACACACCTATTGGATGCACAAGATTGGTTAAAAACCCTAATTGGACAAGAAGAAGCCTAGGGAGGACGATAATGACCAAATTGATTAACCAATGACACAAACACACCTATTGGATGCACAAGATTGGTTAAAAACGCTAATTGGACAAGAACAAGCATAGGGAGGACGAAAATGACCTAATTGATCATCCAATGACACAAACACACCTATTGGATGCAACAGATTGGTTTAAAACCCTAGTTGGACAAGAATATGCCTAGGGAGGATGAAAATGACCTAATTGATCATCCAATGACACAAATGAACTTATTGGATGCACAAGATTGGTTAAAAACCCTAATTGGACAAGAATAAGCCTAGGGAGGGCGAAAATGACCTAATTGATCATCCAATGACACAAACACACCTATTGGATGCACAAGATTGGTTAAAAACCCTAATTGGACAAGAATATGCCTAGGGAGGACGAATATGACCTAAATGTTAATCCAATAACGCAAATGAACTTATTGGATGCACAAGATTGGTTAAAAACCCTAATTGGACAAGAATAAGCCTAGGGAGAACGAAAATGACCTAAATGTTAATCCAATGACACAACTCAACTTATTGGATGCACACGATTGGTTAAAAACCCTAATTGGACAAGAATAAGCCTAGGGAGGACGAAAATGACCTAATTGATCATCCAATGACACAAACACACCTATTGGATGCACAAGATTGGTTAAAAACCCTAATTGGACAAGAATATGCCTAGGGAGGACGAAAATGACCTAATTGATCATCCAATGACACAAACACACCTATTGGATGCACAAGATTGGTTAAAAACCCTAATTGGAAAAGAATATGCCTAGGGAGGACGAATATGACCTTAATGTTAATCCAATAACACAAATGAACTTATTGGATGCACAAGATTGGTCAAAAACCCTAATTGGACAAGAATAAGCCTAGGGAGAACGAAAATGACCTAATTGATCATCCAATGACACAAATGGAAGCACAAGATTGGTTAAAAACCATAGTTGGACAACAACAGCATATGGAGGACGAAAATAACCTAAGTGATCATCCAATGACACTATTGAACTTATTGGATGCACAAGATTGGTTAAAAACCCTAATTGGACAAGAATAAGCCTAGGGGGGACGAAAATGACCTAATTGATATGCACAAGATTGGTTAAAAACCCTAATTGGACAAGAATAAGCCTAGGGAGGACAAAAATGACCTAATTGATCATCCAATGACACAAACACACCTATTGGATGCACAAGATTGGTTAAAAACGCTAATTGGACAAGAATATGCCTAGGGAGGACGAATATGACCTAAATGTTAATCCAATAACACAAATGAACTTATTGGATGCACAAGATTGGTTAAAAACCCTAATTAGACAAGAATAAGCCTAGGGAGAACGAAAATGACCTAATTGATCATCCAATGACACAAACACACCTATTGGATGCACAAGATTTATTAAAAACCCTAATTGGACAAGAATATGCCTAGGGAGGACGGATATGACCTAAATGTTAATCCAATGACACAAATGAACTTATTGGATGCACAAGATTGGTTAAAAACCCTAATTGGACAAGAATAAGCCTAGGGAGAACGAAAATGACCTAAATGTTAATCCAATGACACAACTCAACTTATTGGATGCACAAGATTGGTTAAAAACCCTAATTGGACAAGAATAAGCCTAGGGAGGACGAAAATGACCTAATTGTTCATCCAATGACACAAACACACCTATTGGATGCACAAGATTGGTTAAAAACCCTAGTTGGACATGAACATGCCTATGGAGGACGAAAATGACCTAATTGATCATCCAATGACACTAATGAACTTATTGGATGCACAAGATTGGTTAAAAACCCTAATTGGACAAGAATAAGCCTAGGGAGTACGAAAATGACCTAATTGATCATCCAATGACACAAACAAACCTATTGGATGCACAAGATAGGTTAAAAACCCTAATTGGACAAGAATATGTCTAGGGAGGACGAAAATGACCTAATTGATCATCCAATGACACAAACACACCTATTGGATGCACAAGATTGGTTAAAAACCCTAATTGGACAAGAATATGCCTAGGGAGGACGAATATGACCTAAATATTAATTCAACGACACAAACAAAGTTATTGGATGCACAAGATTGGTTAAAAACCCTAATTGGACAAGAATAAGCCTATGGAGGACGAAAATGACCTAATTGATCATCCAATGACACAAACACACCTATTGGATGCACAAGATTGGTTAAAAACCCTAATTGGACAAGAATATGCCTAGGGAGGACGAAAATGACCTAAATGTTAATCCAATGACACAAATGAACTTATTGGATGCACAAGATTGGTTAAAAACCCTAATTGGACAAGAATAAGCTTAAGGAGGACGAAAATGACCTAATTGATCATCCAATGATACAAACACACCTATTGGATGCACAAGGTTGGTTAAAAACCCTAGTTGGACAAGAATATGCCTAGGGAGGACGAAAATGACCTAATTGATCATCCAATGACACAAATGAACTTATTGGATGCACAAGATTGGCTAAAAACCCTAATTGGACAAGAATAAGCATAGGGAGGACGAAAATGACCTAATTGATCATCCAATGACACAAACACACCTATTGGATGCACAAGATTGGTTAAAAACCCTAATTGGACAAGAATATGCCTAGGGAGGACGAAAATGACCTAAATGTTAATCCAATGACACAAATGAACTTATTGGATGCACAAGATTGGTTAAAAACCCTAATTGGACAAGAATAAGCCTCTGAAGGACGAAAATGACCTAATTGATCATCCAATGACACAAACACACCTATTGGATGCACAAGATTGGTTAAAAACCCTAATTGGACAAGAATAAGCCTAGGGAGGACGAAAATGACCTAATTGATCATCCAATGACACAAACACACCTATTGGATGCACAAGATTGGTTAAAAACCCTAATTGGACAAGAATATGCCTAGGGAGGACGAAAATGACCTAAATATTAATTCAATGACACAAACAAAGTTATTGGATACACAAGATTGGTTAAAAACTCTAATTGGACAAGAATAAGCCTGGGGAGGACGAAAATGACCTAATTGATCATTCAATGACACAAACACACCTATTGGAAGCACAAGATTGGTTAAAAACCCTAATTGGACAAGAATATGCCTAGGGAGGACGAAAATGACCTAACTGTTAATCCAATGACACAAATAAACTTATTGGATGTACAAGATTGGTTAAAAACCCTAATTGGACAAGAATAAGCCTAGGGAGGACGAAAATGACCTAATTGATCATCCAATGACACAAACACACCTATTGGATGCACAAGATTGGTTAAAAACCCTAATTGGACAAGAATATGCCTAGGGAGGACGAAAATGACCTAAATGTTAATTCAATGACACAAACACACTTATTGGATGCACAAGATTGGTTAAAAACCCTAATTGGACAAGAATAAGCCTAGGGAGGACGAAAATGACCTAATTGATCATCCAATGACACAAACACACCTATTGGATGCACAAGATTGGTTAAAAACCCTAACTAGACAAGAATAAGCCTAGGGAGGACGAAAATGACCTAATTGATCATCCAATGACACAAACACACCTATTGGATGCACAAGATTGGTTAAAAACCCTAATTGGACAAGAATAAGCCTAGGGAGAACGAAAATGACCTAATTGATCATCCAATGACACAAACACACCTATTGGATGCACAAGATTGGTTAAAAACCCTAGTTGGACAAGAACCTGCCTAGGGAGGACGAAAATGACCTAAGTGATCATCCAATGACACTAATGAACTTATTGGATGCACAAGATTGGTTAAAAACCCTAATTGGACAAGAATAAGCCTAGGGAGGACGAAAATGACCTAATTGATCATCCAAGGACACAAACACACCTATTGGATGCACAAGATTGGTTAAAAACACTAATTGGACAAGAATATGCCTAGGGAGGACGAAAATGACCTAATTGATCATCCAATGACACAAACACACTTATTGGATGCACAAGATTGGTTAAAAACCCTAATTGGACATGAATATGGCTAGGGAGGACGAATATGACCTAAATGTTAATCCAATAACACAAATGAACTTATTGGATGCACAAGATTGGTTAAAAACCCTAATTGGACAAGAATAAGCCTAGGGAGAACGAAAATGACCTAATTGATCATCCAATGACACAAACACACCTATTGGATGCACAAGATTTATTAAAAACCCTAATTGGACAAGAATATGCCTAGGGAGGACGGATATGACCTAAATGTTAATCCAATGACACAAATGAACTTATTGGATGCACAAGATTGGTTAAAAACCCTAATTGGACAAGAATAAGCCTAGGGAGGACGAAAATGACCTAATTGATCATCCCATGACAGAAACACACCTATTGGATGCACAAGATTGGTTAAAAACCCTAATTGGACAAGAATATGCCTAGGGAGGACGGATATGACCTAAATGTTAATCCAATGACACAAATGAACTTATTGGATGCACAAGATTGGTTAAAAACCCTAATTGGACAAGAATAAGCCTAGGGAGAACGAAAATGACCTAAATGTTAATCCAATGACACAACTCAACTTATTGGATGCACAAGATTGGTTAAAAACCCTAATTGGACAAGAATAAGCCTAGGGAGGACGAAAATGACCTATCTGATCATCCAATGACACAAACACACCTATTAGAAGCACAAGTTTGGTTAAAAACCCTAGTTGGACAAGAACATGCCTAGGGAGGACGAAAATGACCTAATTGATCATCCAATGACACTAATGAACTTATTGGATGCACAAGATTGGTTAAAAACCCTAATTGGACAAGAATAAGCCTGGGGAGGACGAAAATGACCTAATTGATCATCCAATGACACAAACACACCTATTGGATGCACAAGATTGGTTAAAAACCCTAGTTGGACAAGAATAAGCCTAGGGAGGACGAAAATGACCTAATTGATCATCCAATGACACAAATGAACTTATTGGCAGCACTAGATTGGTTAAAAACCCTAATTGGACAAGAATAAGCCTAGGGAGGACGAAAATGACCTAATTGATCATCCAATGACACAAACACACCTATTGGATGCACAAGATTGGTTAAAAACCCTAATTGGACAAGAATATGCCTAGGGAGGACGAAAATGACCTAAATATTAATTCAATGACACAAACAAAGTTATTGGATGCACAAGATTGATTAAAAACCCTAATTTGACAAGAATAAGTCTAGGTAGGACGAAAATGACCTAATTGATCATCCAATGACACAAACACACCTATTGGATGCACAAGATTGGTTAAAAACCCTAATTGGACATGAATAAGCCTAGGGACGACGAAAACGACCTAATTGATCATCCATTGACACAAACACACCTATTGGATGAACAAGATTGGTTAAAAACCCTAATTGGACAAGAATAAGCCTAGGGAGGACGAAAATGACCTAATTGATCATCCAATGACACAAACACACCTATTGGATGCACAAGATTGGTTAAAAACCCTAATTGGACAAGAATATGCCTAGGGAGGACGAAAATGACCTAAATATTAATTCAATGACACAAACAAAGTTATTGGATGCACAAGATTGGTTAAAAACCCTAATTGGACAAGAATATGCCTAAGGAGGACGAATATGACCTTAATGTTAATCCAATAACACAAATGAACTTATTGGATGCACAAGATTGGTTAAAAACCCTAATTGAACAAGAATATGCCTAGGGAGGACGGATATGACCTAAATGTTAATCCAATGACACAAATGAACTTATTGGATGCACAAGATTGGTTAAAAACCCTAATTGGACAAGAATAAGCCTAGGGAGGACGAAAATGACCTAATTGATCATCCAATGACACAAACACACCTATTGGATGCACAAGATTGGTTAAAAACCCTAATTGGACAAGAATATGACTAGGGAGGACGAATATGACCTAAATGTTAATCCAATAACACAAATGAACTTATTGGATGCACAAGATTGGTTAAAAACCCTAATTGGACAAGAATAAGCCTACGGAGGACAAAAAATGACCTAATTGATCATCCTATGACACAAACACACCTATTGGATGCACAAGATTGGTTAAAAACCCTAGTTGGACAAGAACCTACCTAGGGAGGACGAAAATGACCTAAGTGATCATCCAATGACACAAACACACCTATTGGATGCACAAGATTGGTTAAAAACCCTAATTGGACAAGAATATGCCTAGGGAGGACGAAAATGACCTAATTGATCATCCAATGACACAAACACACCTATTGGATGCACAAGATTGGTTAAAAACCCAAATTGGACAAGAATATGACTAGGGAGGACGAATATGACCTAAATGTTAATCCAATAACACAAATGAACTTATTGGATGCACAAGATTGGTTAAAAACCCTAATTGGACAAGAATAAGCCTAGGGAGGACGAAAATGACCTAATTGATCATCAAATGACACAAACACACCTATTGGATGCACAAGATTGGTTAAAAACCGTAATTGAACAAGAATATGCCTAGGGAGGACGAAAATGACCTAAATATGAATTCAATGACACAAACAAAGGTATTGGATGCACAAGATTGGTTAAAAACCCTAATTGGACAAGAATAAGCCTAGGGAGGACGAAAATGACCTAATTGATCATCCAATGACACAAACACACCTATTGGATGCACAAGATTGGTTAAAAACCCTAATTGGACAAGAATAAGCCTAGGGAGGACGAAAATGACCTAATTGATCATCAAATGACACAAACACACCTATTGGATGCACAAGATTCTTTAAAACCCTAATTGGACAAGAATAAGCCTAGGGAGGACGAAAATGACCTAATTGATCATCCAATGACACAAACACACCTATTGGATGCACAAGATTGGTTAAAAACCCTAATTGGACAAGAATATGCCTAGGGAGGACGAAAATGACCTAAATATTAATTCAATGACACAAACAAAGTTATTGGATGCACAAGATTGGATAAAAACCCTAATTGGACAAGAATAAGCCTAGGGAGGACGAAAATGACCTAATTGATCATCCAATGACACAAACACACCTATTGGATGCACAAGATTGGTTAAAAACCCTAATTGGACAAGAAGAAGCCTAGGGAGGACGATAATGACCAAATTGATTAACCAATGACACAAACACACCTATTGGATGCACAAGATTGGTTAAAAACGCTAATTGGACAAGAACAAGCATAGGGAGGACGAAAATGACCTAATTGATCATCCAATGACACAAACACACCTATTGGATGCAACAGATTGGTTTAAAACCCTAGTTGGACAAGAATATGCCTAGGGAGGATGAAAATGACCTAATTGATCATCCAATGACACAAATGAACTTATTGGATGCACAAGATTGGTTAAAAACCCTAATTGGACAAGAATAAGCCTAGGGAGGGCGAAAATGACCTAATTGATCATCCAATGACACAAACACACCTATTGGATGCACAAGATTGGTTAAAAACCCTAATTGGACAAGAATATGCCAAGGGAGGACGAAAATGACCTAAATATTAATTCAATGACATAAAGAAACTTATTGGATGCACAAGATTGGTTAAAAACCCTAATTGGACCAGAATAAGCCTAGGGAGGACGAAAATGACCTAATTGATCATCCAATGACACAAACACACCTATTGGATGCACAAGATTGGTTAAAAACCCTAATTGGACAAGAATATGCCTAGGGAGGACGAAAATGACCTAAATATTAATTCAATGACATAAAACAAACTTATTGGATGCACAAGATTGGTTAAAAACCCTAATTGGACAAGAATAAGCCTAGGGAGGACGAAAATGACCTAATTGATCATCCAATGACACAAACACACCTATTGGATGCACAAGATTGGTTAAAAACCCTAATTGGACAAGAATATGCCTAGGGAGGACGAAAATGACCTAAATATTAATTCAATGACACAAACAAAGTTATTGGATACACAAGATTGGTTAAAAACTCTAATTGGACAAGAATAAGCCTGGGGAGGACGAAAATGACCTAATTGATCATTCAATGACACAAACACACCTATTGGAAGCACAAGATTGGTTAAAAACCCTAATTGGACAAGAATATGCCTAGGGAGGACGAAAATGACCTAACTGTTAATCCAATGACACAAATAAACTTATTGGATGTACAAGATTGGTTAAAAACCCTAATTGGACAAGAATAAGCCTAGGGAGGACGAAAATGACCTAATTGATCATCCAATGACACAAACACACCTATTGGATGCACAAGATTGGTTAAAAACCCTAATTGGACAAGAATATGCCTAGGGAGGACGAAAATGACCTAAATGTTAATCCAACGACACGAATGAACTTATTGGATGCACAAGATTGGTTAAAAACCCTAATTGGACAACAATAAGCCTAGGAAGGACGAAAATAACCAAATTAATCATCCAATGACACAAACACACCTATTGGATGCACAAGATTGGTTAAAAACCCTAATTGGACAAGAATAAGCCTAGGGAGGACGAAAATGACCTAATTGATCATCCAATGATACAAACACACCTATTGGATGCACAAGATTGGTTAAAAACCCTAATTGGACAAGAACATGCCTAGGGAGGACGAAAATGACCTAATTCATCATCCAATGACACTAATGAACTTATTGGATGCACAAGATTGGTTAAAAACCCTAATTGGACAAGAATAAGCCTAGGGAGGACGAAAATGACCTAATTGATCATCCAATGACACAAACACACCTATTGGATGCACAAGATGGGTTAAAAACCCTAATTGGACAAGAATATGCCTAGGGAGGACGAATATGACCTAAATCTTAATCCAATAACACAAATGAACTTATTGGATGCACAAGATTGGTTAAAAACCCTAATTGGACAAGAATAAGCCTAGGGGGAACGAAAATGACCTAATTGATCATCCAATGACACAAACACACCTATTGGATGCTCAAGATTGGTTAAAAACCCTAATTGGACAAGGATATGCCTAGGGAGGACGAAAATGACCTAAATATTAATTCAATGACACAAACAAAGTTATTGGGTGCACAAGATTGGTTAAAAACCCTAATTGGACAAGAATAAGCCTAGGGAGGACGGAAATGACCTAATTGATCATCCAATGACACAAACACACCTATTGGATGCACAAGATTGGTTAAAAACCCTACTTGGACAAGAACATGCCGAGGAAGGACGAAAATGACCTAAGTGATCATCCAATGACACTAATGAACTTATTGGATGGACAAGATTGGTTAAAAACCCTAATTGGACAAGAATAAGCCTAGGGAGGACGAAAATGACCTAATTGATCATCCAATGACACAAACACACCTATTGGATGCACAAGATTGGTTAAAAACCCTAATTGGACAAGAATATGCCTAGGGAGGACGAAAATGACCTAATTGATCATCCAATGACACAAACACACCTATTGGATGCTCAAGATTGGTTAAAAACCCTAATTGGACAAGGATATGCCTAGGGAGGACGAAAATGACCTAAATATTAATTCAATGACACAAACAAAGTTATTGGGTGCACAAGATTGGTTAAAAACCCTAATTGGACAAGAATAAGCCTAGGGAGGACGAAAATGACCTAATTGATTATCCAATGACACAAACACACCTATTGGATGCACAAGATTGGTTAAAAACCCTAATTGGACAAGAATATGCCTAGGGAGGACGGAAATGACCTAATTGATCATACAATGACACAAACACACCTATTGGAAGCACAAGATTGGTTAAAAACCCTAATTGGACAAGAATATGCCTAGAAGGACGAATATGACCTAAATGTTAATCCAATAACACAAATGAACTTATTAGATGCACAAGATTGGTTAAAAACCCTAATTGGACAAGAATATGCCTAGGGAGGACGAAAATGACCTAAATATTAATTCAATGACACAAACAAATTTATCGGATGCACAAGATTGGTTAAAAACCCTAATTGGACAAGAATAAGCCTAGGGAGGACGAAAATGACCTAATTGATCATCCAATGACACAAACACACCTATTGGATGCACAAGATTGGTTAAAAACCCTAATTGGACAAGAATATGCCTAGGGAGGACGAAAATGACCTAATTGATCATCCAATGACACAAACACACCTATTGGATGCCCAAGATTGCTTAAAAACCCAAATTGGACAAGAATATGCCTAGGGAGGACGAAAATGACCTAAATATTAATTCAATGACACAAACAAACTTATCGGATGCACAAGATTGGTTAAAAACCCTAATTGGACAAGAATAAGCCTAGGGAGGACGAAAATGACCTAATTGATCATCCAATGACACAAACACACCTATTGGATGCACAAGATTGGTTAAAAACCCTAATTGGACAAGAATATGCCTAGGGAGGACGAAAATGACCTAATTGATCATCCAATGACACAAATGAACTTATCGGATGCACAAGATTAGTTAAAAACCCTAATTGGACAAGAATAAGCCTAGGGAGGACGAAAATGACCTAATTGATCATCCAATGACACAAACACACCTATTGGATGCACAAGATTGGTTAAAAACCCTAATTGGACAAGAATAAGCCTAGGGAGGACGAAAATGACCTAATTGATCATCCAATGACACAAACACTGGTTAAAAACCCTAATTGGACAAGAATAAGCCTAGGGATGACGAAAATGACCTAATTGATCATCCAATGACACAAACACACCTATTGGATGCACAAGATTGGTTAAAAGCCCTAATTGGACAAGAATATGCCTAGGGAGGACGAAAGTGACCTAATTGATCATCCAATGACACAACTCAACTTATTGGATGCACAAGATTGGTTAAAAACCCTAATTGGACAAGAATAAGCCTAGGGAGGACGAAAATGACCTAATTGATCATCCAATGACACAAACACACCTATTGGATGCACAAGATTGGTTAAAAACCCTAATTGGACAAGAATATGCCTAGGGAGGACGAAAATGACCTAAATATTAATTCAATGACACAATCAATGTTATTGGATGCACAAGATTGGTTAAAAACCCTAATTGGACAAGAATAAGCCTAGGGAGGACGAAAATGACCTAATTGATCATCCAATGACACAAACACACCTATTGGATGCACAAGATTGGTTAAAAACTCTAATTGGACAAGAATAAGCCTGGGGAGGAAGAAAATGACCTAATTGATCATCCAATGACACAAACACGCCTATTGGATGCACAAGATTGGTTAAAAACCCTAACTGGACAAGAATATGCCTAGGGAGGACGAAAATGACCTAATTGATCATCCAATGACACAAACACACCTATTGGATGCACAAGATTGGTTAAAAACCCTAATTGGACAAGAATATGCCTAGGGAGGACGAATATGACCTAAATGTTAATCCAATAACACAAATGAACTTATTGGATGCACAAGATTGGTTAAAAACCCTAATTGGACAAGAATAAGCCTAGGGAGAACGAAAATGACCTAAGTGATCATCCAATGACACAAACACACCTATTGGATGCACAAGATTGGTTAAAAACCCTAATTGGACAAGAATAAGCCTAGTGAGGACGAAAATGACCTAATTGATCATCCAATGACACAAACACACCTATTGGATGCTCAAGATTGGTTAAAAACCCTAATTGGACAAGGATATACCTAGGGAGGACGAAAATGACCTAAATATTAATTCAATGACACAAACAAAGTTATTGGGTGCACAAGATTGGTTAAAAACCCTAATTGGACAAGAATAAGCCTAGGGAGGACGAAAATGACCTAATTGATTATCCAATGACACAAACACACCTATTGGATGCACAAGATTGGTTAAAAACCCTACTTGGACAAGAACATGCCGAGGAAGGACGAAAATGACCTAAGTGATCATCCAATGACACTAATGAACTTATTGGATGCACAAGATTGGTTAAAAACCCTAATTGGACAAGAATAAGCCTAGGGAGGACGAAAATGACCTAATTGATCATCCAATGACACAAACACACCTATTGGATGCACAAGATTGGTTAAAAACCCTAATTGGACAAGAATATGCCTAGGGAGGACGAATATGACCTAAATGTTAATCCAATAACACAAATGAACTTATTGGATGCACAAGATTGGTTAAAAACCCTAATTGGACATGAATAAGCCTAGGGAGGACAAAAATGACCTAATTGATCATCCAATGACACAAACACACCTATTGGATGCACAAGATTGGTTAAAAACCCTAATTGGACAAGAATAAGCCTAGGGAGGACGAAAATGACCTAGTTGATCATCCAATGACACAAACACACCTATTGGATGCACAAGATTGGATAAAAACCCTAATTGGACAAGAATAAGCCTAGGGAGGACGAAAATGACCTAATTGATCATCCAATGACACAAACACACCTATTGGATGCACAAGATTGGTTAAAAACCCTAATTGGACAAGAATAACCCTAGGGATGACGAAAATGACCTAAATGTTAATCCAATGACACAACTCAACTTATTGGATGCACAAGATTGGTTAAAAACCCTAATTTGACAAGAATAAGCCTTGGGAGGACGAAAATGACCTAATTGATCATCCAATGACACAAACACACCTATTGGATGCACAAGATTGGTTAAAAACCCTAATTGTACAAGAATATGCCTAGGGAGGACGAAAATGACCTAAATGTTAATCCAATGACACAAATGAACTTATTAGATGTACAAGATTGGTTAAAAACCCTAATTGGACAAGAATAAGCCTAGGGAGGTCGAAAATGACCTAATTGATCATCCTATGACACAAACACACCTATTGGATGCACAAGATTGGTTAAAAACCCTAATTGGACAAGAATATGCCTAGGGAGGACGAAAATGACCTAAATATTAATTCAATGACACAAACAAAGTTATTGGATGCACAAGATTGGTTAAAAACCCTAATTGGACAAGAAATAGCCTAGGGAGGACGAAAATGACCTAATTGATCATCCAATGACACAAACACACCTATTGGATGCACATGATCGGTTAAAAACCCAAATTGGACAAGAAATAGCCTAGGGAGGACGAAAATGACCTAATTGATCATCCAATGACACAAACACACCTATTGGATGCACAAGATTGGTTAAAAACCCTAATTGGACAAGAATAAGCCTATGGAGGACGAAAATGACCTAATTGATCATCCAATGACACAAACACACCTATTGGATGCACAAGATTGGTTAAAAACCCTAATTGGACAAGAATAAGCCTAGGGATGACGAAAATGACCTAAATGTTAATCCAATGACACAACTCAACTTATTGGATGCACAAGATTGGTTAAAAACCCTAATTGGACAAGAATAAGCCTAGGGAGGACGAAAATAACCTAATTGATCATCCAATGACACATATACACCTATTGAATGCACAAGATTGGTTAAAAACCCTAATGGGACAAGAATATGCCTAGGTAGGGCGAAAATGACTTAACTGTTAATCCAATGACACAAATGAACTTATTGGATGCACAAGATTGGTTAAAAACTCGAATTGGACAAGAATAAGCCTAAGGAGGACGAAAATGACCTAGTTGATCATCCAATGACACAAACACACCTATTGGATGCACAAGATTGGTTAAAAACCCTAATTGGACAAGAATAAGCCTAGGGATGACGAAAATGACCTAAATGTTAATCCAATGACACAACTCAACTTATTGGATGCACAAGATTGGTTAAAAACCCTAATTGGACAAGAATAAGCCTAGGGAGGACGAAAATAACCTAATTGATCATCCAATGACACAAACACACCTATTGGATGCACAAGATTGGTTAAAAACCCTAATTGGACAAGAATATGCCTAGGGAGGACCAAAATGACCTAATTGATCATCCAATGACAGAAACACACCTATTGGATGCACACGATTGGTTAAAAACCCTAATTGGACAAGAATAAGCCTAGGGAGGACGAAAATAACCTAATTGATCATCCAATGACACAAACACACCTATTGGATGCACAAGATAAGTTAAAAACCCTAATTGGACAAGAATATGCCTAGGGAGGACGAAAATGACCTAAATGTTAATCCAATGACACAAATGAACTTATTGGATGCACAAGATTGGTTAAAAACCCTAATTGGACAAGAATAAGCCTAGGGAGGACGAAAATGACCTAAATGTTAATCCAATGACACTACTCAACTTATTGGATGCACAAGATTGGTTAAAAACCCTAATTGGACAAGAATAAGCCTATGGAGGACGAAAATGACCTAATTGATCATCCAATGACACAAACACACCTATTGGATGCACAAGATTGGTTAAAAACCCTAATTGGACAAGAATATGCCTAGGGAGGCCGAAAATGACCTAAATATTAATCCAATGACACAAATGAACTTATTGGATGCACAAGATTGGTTAAAAACCCTAATTGGACAAGAATAAGCATAGGGACGACGAAAATGACTAAATGTTTATCCAATGACACAACTCAACTTATTGGATGCACAAGATTGGTTAAAAACCCTAATTGGACAAGAATAAGCCTATGGAGGACGAAAATGACCTAATTGATCATCCAATGACACAAACACACCTATTGGATGCACAAGATTGGTTAAAAACCCTAATTGGACAAGAATATCCCTAGGGAGGACGAAAATGACCTAATTGATCATCCATTGCCACAAACACACCTATTGGATGCACAAGATTGGTTAAAAACCCTAATTGGACCAGAATATGCCTAGGGAGGACGAAAATGACCTAATTGGTCATCCAATGACACAAATGAACTTATTGGATGCACAAGATTGGTTAAAAACCCTAATTGGACAAGAATAAGCATAGGGAGGACGAAAATGACCTAAATATTAATTCAATGACACAAACAAACTTATTGGATGCACAAGATTGGTTAAAAACCCTAATTGGACAAGAATAAGCCTATGGAGGACGAAAATGACCTAATTGATCATCCAATGACACAAACACACCTATTGGATGCACAAGATTGGTTAAAAACCCTAATTGGACAAGAATAGGCCTAGGGAGCATGACAATGACCTAATTGATCATCCAATGACACAAACACACCTATTGGATGCAAAAGATTGGTTAAAAACCCTAATTGGACAAGAATAAGCCTAGGGAGGACGAAAATGACCTAATTGATCATCCAATGACACAAACACACCTATTGGATGCAAAAGATTGGTTAAAAACCCTAATTGGACAAGAATATGCCTATGGAGGACGAAAATAAACTAAATATTAATTCAATGACACAAACAAAGTTATTGGATGCACAAGATTGGTTAAAAACCCTAATTGGACAAGAATAAGCCTAGGGAGGACGAAAATGACCTAATTGATCATCCAATGACACAAACACACCTATTGGATGCACAAGATTGGTTAAAAACCCTAATTGGACAAGAATATGCCTAGGGAGGACGAAAATGACCTAAATATTAATTCAATGACACAAACAAAGTTATTGGATGCACAAGATTGGTTAAAACCCCTAATTGGACAAGAATAAGCCTAGGGAGGACGAAAATAACCTAATTGATCATCCAATGACACAAACACACCTATTGGATGCACAAGATTGGTTAAAAACCCTAATTGGACAAGAATATGCCTAGGGAGGACGAAAATGACCTAAATGTTAATCCAATGACACAAATGAACTTATTGGATGCACAAGATTGGTTAAAAACCCTAATTGGACAAGAATAAGCCTAGGGAGGACGAAAATTACCTAATTGATCACCCATTGCAACAAACACACCTATTGGATGCACAAGATTGGTTGAAAACCCTAATTGGACAAGAATATGCCTAGGGAGGACGAAAATGACCTAAATATTAATTCAATGACACAAACAAACTTATTGGATGCACAAGATTGGTTAAAAACCATAATTGGACAAGAATAAGCCTAGGGAGGTTGAAAATTACCTAATTGATCATCCAATGACACAACCACACCTATTGGATGCACAAGATTGGTTAAAAACCCTAATTGGACAAGAATAAGCCTATGGAGGACGAAAATGACTTAATTGATCATCCAATGACACAAACACACCTATTGGATGCACAAGATTGGTTAAAAACCCTAGTTGGACAAGAATATGCCTAGGGAGGACGAAAATGACCTAATTGATCATCCAATGACACAAAGGAACTTATTGGATGCACAAGATTGGTTAAAAACCCTAATTGGACAAGAATATGCCTAAGGAGGACGAAAATGACCTAATTGATCATCCAATGACACAAACACACCTATTGGATGCACAAGATTGGTTAAAAACCCTAATTGGACAAGAATATGCCTAGGGAGGACGAAAATGACCTAATTGATCATCCAATGACACAAATGAACTTATTGGATGCACAAGATTAGTTAAATACCCTAATTGGACAAGAATAATCCTAGGGAGGACGAAAATGACCTAATTGATCATCCAATGACACAAACACACCTATTGGATGCACAAGATTGGTTAAAAACCCTAATTGGACAAGAATAAGCCTAGGGAGGACGAAAATGACCTAATTGATCATCCAATGACACAAACACACCTATTGGATGCACAAGATTGGTTAAAAACCCTAATTGGACAAGAATAAGCCTAGGGAGGACGAAAATGACCTAATTGATCATCCAATGACACAAACACATCTATTGGAAGCACAAGATTGGTTAGAAACCCTAGTTGGACAAGAATATGCCTAGGGAGGACGAAAATGACCTAATTGATCATCCAATGACACAAATGAACTTATTGGATGCACAAGATTGCTTAAAAACCCTAATTGGACAAAAATAAGCATAGAAAGGACGAAAATGACCTAATTGATCATCCAATGACACAAACACACCTATTGGATGCACAAGATTGGTTAAAAACCCTAATTGGACAAGAATAAGCCTAGGGAGGACGAAAATGACCTAATTGATCATCCAATGACACAAACACACCTATTGGATGCACAAGATTGGTTAAAAACCCTAATTGGACAAGAATAAGCCTAGGGAGGACGAAAATGACCTAATTGATCATCCAATGACACAAACACACCTATTGGATGCACAAGATTGGTTAAAAACCCTAATTGGACAAGAATAAGCCTAGGGAGAACGAAAATGACCTAAATGTAAATCCAATGACACAACTCAACTTATTGGATGCACAAGATTGGTTAAAAACCCTAATTGGACAAGAATAAGCCTAGGGAGGACGAAAATGACCTAATTGATCATCCAATGACACAAACACACCTATTGGATGCACAAGATTGGTTAAAAACCCTAATTGGACAAGAATAAGCCTAGGAAGGACAAAAATGACCTAATTGATCATCCAATGGCACAAACACACCTATTGGATGCACAAGATTGGTTAAAAACCCTAATTGGACAAGAATAAGCCTAGGGAGGACGAAAATGACCTTATTGATCATCCAATGACACAAACACACCTATTGGATGCACAAGATTGGTTAAAAACCCTAATTGGACAAGAATATGCCTAGAGAGGACGAAAATGACCTAAATATTAATTCAATGACACAAACAAACTTATTGGATGCACAAGATTTGTTAAAAACCCTAATTGGACAAGAATATGCCTAGGGAAGACGAAAATGACCTAAATGTTAATCCAATGACACAAATGAACTTATTGGATGCACAAGATTGGTTAAAAACCCTAGTTGGACAAGAATAAGCCTAGGGAGGACGAAAATGACCTAATTGATCATACAATGACACCAATGAACTAATTGGATGCACAAGATTGGATAAAAACCCTAATTGGACAAGAATAAGCCTAGGGAGGACGAAAATGACCTAATTGATCATCCAATGACACAAACACACCTATTGGATGCACAAGATTGGTTAAAAACCCTAATTGGACAAGAATATGCCTAGGGCGGACGAAAATGACCTAAATATTAATTCAATGACATAAACAAACTTATTGGATGCACAAGATTGGTTAAAAACCCTAATTGGACAAGAATAAGCCTAGGGAGGACGAAAATGACCTAATTGATCATCCAATGACACAAACACACCTATTGAATGCACAAGATTGGTTAAAAACCCTAATTGGATAAGAATATGCCTATGGAGGACAAAAATGACCTAATTGATCATCCAATGACACAAACACACCTATGGGATGCACAAGATTGGTTAAAAACCCTAATTGGACAAGAATATGCCTAGGGAGGACGAATATGACCTAAATGTGAATCCAATGACACAAATGAACTTATTGGATGCACAAGATTGGTTAAAAACCCTAATTAGACAAGAATAAGCCTAGGGAGAAAGAAAATGACCTAAATGTTAATCCAATGACAAAACTCAACTTATTGGATGCACAAGATTGGTTAAAAACCCTAATTGGACAAGAATAAGACTAGGGAGGACGAAAATGACCTAATTGATCATCCAATGATACAAACACACCTATTGGATGCACAAGATTGGTTAAAAACCCTAATTGGACAAGAATATGCCTAGGGAGGTGGAAAATGACCTAATTGATCATTCAATGACAAAAACAAAGTTATTGGATGCACAAGATTGGTTAAAAACCCTAATTGGACAAGAATAAGCCTAGGGAGGACGAAAATCACCTAATTGATCATCCAATGACATAAACACACCTATTGGATGCACAAGATTGGTTAAAAACCCTAATTGGACAAGAATAAACCTAGGGGGGACGAAAATGGCCTAATTGATCATCCAATGACACAAACACATCTATTGGATGCACAAGATTGGTTAAAAACCCTAATTGGACAAGAATATGCCTAGGGAGGACGAAAATGACCTAATTGATCATCCAATGACACAAACATACCTATTGGATGCACAAGATTGGTTAAAAACCCTAATTAAACAAGAATATGCCTAGGGAGGACGAAAATGACCTAATTGATCATCCAATGACACAAACACACCTATTGGATGCACAAGATTGGTTAAAAACCCTAATTGGACAAGAATATGCCTAGGGAGGACGAAAATGACCTAAATATTAATTCAACACAAATGAACTTATTGGATGCACAAGATGGGTTAAAAACCCTGATTGGTCGAGAATAAGCCTCGGGAGGACGAAAATGACCTAAAAGTTAATTCAATGACACAACTCAACTTATTGGATGCACAAGATTGGTTAAAAACCCTAATTGGACAAGAATAAGCCTAGGGACGACGAAAATGACCTAATTGATCATCCAATGACACAAACATACCTATTGGATGCACAAGATTGGTTAAAAACCCTAATTAAACAAGAATATGCCTAGGGAGGACGAAAATGACCTAATTGATCATCCAATGACACAAACACACCTATTGGATGCACAAGATTGGTTAAAAACCCTAATTGGACAAGAATAAGCCTAGGGAGGACGACAATGACCTAATTGATCATCCAATGACACAAACACACCTATTGGATGCACAAGATTGGTTAAAAACCCTAATTGGACAAGAATATGCCTAGGTAGGACGAAAATGACCTAAATATTAATTCAACACAAATGAACTTATTGGATGCACAAGATGGGTTAAAAACCCTAATTGGTCGAGAATAAGCATAGGGAGGACGAAAATGACCTAAATGTTAATCCAATGACAAAACTTAACTTATTGGATGCACAAGATTGGTTAAAAACCCTAATTGGACAAGAATAAGCCTAGGGACGACGAAAATGACCTAATTGATCATCTAATGACACAAACATACCTATTGGATGCACAAGATTGGTTAAAAACCCTAATTAAACAAGAATATGCCTAGGGAGGACGAAAATGACCTAATTGATCATCCAATGACACAAACACACCAATTGGATGCACAAGATTGGTTAAAAACCCTAATTGGACAAGAATAAGCCTAGGGAGGACGACAATGACCTAATTGAACATCCAATGACACACACACACCTATTGGATGCACAAGATTGGTTAAAAACCCTAATTGGACAAGAATAGGCCTTGGGAGGATGACAATGACCTAATTGATCATCCAATGACACAAACACACCTATTGGATGCACAAGATTGGTTAAAAACCCTAATTGGACAAGAATATGCCTAGGTAGGACGAAAATGACCTAAATATTAATTCAACACAAATGAACTTATTGGATGCACAAGATGGGTTAAAAACCCTAATTGGTCGAGAATAAGCATAGGGAGGACGAAAATGACCTAAATGTTAATCCAATGACAAAACTTAACTTATTGGATGCACAAGATTGGTTAAAAACCCTAATTGGACAAGAATAAGCCTAGGGACGACGAAAATGACCTAATTGATCATCCAATGACACTAACATACCTATTGGATGCACAAGATTGGTTAAAAACCCTAATTAAACAAGAATATGCCTAGGGAGGACGAAAATGACCTAATTGATCATCCAATGACACAAACACACCAATTGGATGCACAAGATTGCTTAAAAACCCTAATTGGACAAGAATAAGCCTAGGGAGGACGAAAATGACATAAATATTAATTCAATGACACAAACAAACTTATTGGATGCACAAGATTGGTTAAAAACCCTAATTGGACAAGAATAAGCCTAGGGTGGACGACAATGACCTAATTGATCATCCAATGACACAAACACACCTATTGGATGCACAAGATTGGTTAAAAACCCTAATTGGACAAGAATAGGCCTAGGGAGGATGACAATGACCTAATTGATCATCCAATGACACAAACACACCTATTGGATGCAAAAGATTGGTTAAAAACCCTAATTGGACAAGAATAAGCCTAGGGAGGACGAAAATGACCTAATTGATCATCCAATGACACAAACACACCTATTGGATGCACAAGATTGGTTAAAAACCCTAATTGGACAAGAATATGCCTAGGGAGGACGAAAATGACCTAAATATTAATTCAATGACACAAACAAAGTTATTGGATGCACAAGATTGGTTAAAAACCCTAATTTGACAAGAATAAGTCTAGGGAGGACGAAAATGACCTAATCGATCATCCAATGACACAAACACACCTATTGGATGCACAAGATTGGTTAAAAACCCTAATTGGACAAGAATAAGCCTAGGGAGGACGAAAATGACCTAATTGATCATCCAATGACACAAACACACCTATTGGATGCACAAGATTGGATAAAAACCCTAATTGGACAAGAATAAGCCTAGGGAGGACGAAAATGACCTAATTGATCATCCATTGACACAAACACACCTATTGGATGCACAAGATTGGTTAAAAACCCTAATTGGACAAGAATAAGCATAGAAAGGACGAAAATGACCTAATTGATCATCCAATGACACAAATGAACTTATTGGATGCACAAGATTGGTTAAAAACCCTAATTGGACAAGAATAAGCCTAGGGAGGACGAAAATGACCTAATTGATCATCCAATGACACAAACACACCTATTGGATGCACAAGATTGGTTAAAAACCCTAATTGGACAAGAATATGCCTAGGGAGGACGAAAATGACCTAAATGTTAATCCAAGGACACAAATGAACTTATTGGATGCACCAGATTGGTTAAAAACCGTAATTGGACAAGAATAAGCCTTGGGAGGACGAAAATGACCTAATTGATCATCCAATGACACAAACACACCTATTGGATGCACAAGACTGGTTAAAAACCCTAATTCGACAAGAATATGCCTAGGAAGGACGAAAATGACCTAATTGATCATCCAATGACACAAATGAACTTATTGGATGCACAAGATTGGTTAAAAACCCTAATTGGACAAGAATAAGCATAGGGAGGACGAAAATGACCTAATTGATCATCCAATGACACAAATACACCTATTGGATGCACAAGATTGGTTAAAAACCCTAATTGGACAAGAATATGCCTAGGGAGGACGAAAATGACCTAAATGTTAATCCAATGACACAAATGAACTTATTGGATGCACAAGATTGGTTAAAAACCCTAATTGGACAAGAATACGCCTAGGGAGGACGAAAATGACCTAAATATTAATTCAATGACACAAACAAATTTATTGGATGCACAAGATTGGTTAAAAACCCTAATTGGACAAGAATAAGCCTAGGGAGGACGAAAATGACCTAATTGATCATCCAATGACACAAACACACCTATTGGATGCACAAGATTGGTTAAAAACCCTAATTGGACAAGAATAAGCCTAGGGAGGACGAAAATGACCTAATTGATCATCCAATGACACAAACACACCTATTGGATGCACAAGATTGGTTAAAAACCCTAATTGGACAAGAAGATGCCTAGGGAGGACAAAAATGACCTAATTGATCATCGAATGACACAAACACACCTATTGGATGCAAAAGTTTGGTTAAAAACCCTAATTGGACAAGAATAAGCCAAGGGAGAACGAATATGACCTAAATGTTAATCCAATAACACAAATGAACTTATTGGATGCACAAGATTGGTTAAAAACCCTAATTCGACAAGAATAAGCCTAGGGAGGACGAAAATGACCTAATTGATCATCCAATGACACAAACACACCTATTGGATGCACAAGATTGGTTAAAAACCCTAATTGGACAAGAATAAGCCTAGGGAGGACGAAAATGACCTAATTGATCATCCAATGACACAAACACACCTATTGGATGCACAAGATTGGTTAAAAACCCTAATTGGACAAGAATAAGCCTAGGGAGGACAAAAATGACCTAATTGATCATCCAATAACACAAACACACCTGTTGGATGCACAAGTTTGGTTAAAAACCCTAATTGGACAAGAATAAGCCTAGGGAGGACGAAAATGACCTAATTGATCATCCAATGACACAAACACACCTATTGGATGCACAAGATTGGTTAAAAACCCTAATTGGACAAGAATAAGCCTAGGGAGGACGAAAATGACCTAATTGATCATCCAATGACACAAACACACCTATTGGATGCACAAGATTGGTTAAAAACCCTAGTTGGACAAGAATATGCCTAGGGAGGACGAAAATGACCTAATTGATCATTCAATAACACAAATGAACTTATTGGATGCACAAGATTGGTTAAAAACCCTAATTGGACAAGAATAAGCCTAGGGAGGACTAAAATGACCTAATTGATCATCCAATGACACAAACACACCTATTGGATGCACAAGATTGGTTAAAAACCCTAGTTGGACAAGAACATGCCTAGGGAGGACGAAAATGACCTAATTGATCATCCAATGACACAAGCACACCTATTGGATGCACAAGATTGGTTAAAAACCCTAATTGGACAAGAATATGCCTAGGGAGGACGAATATGACCTAAATGTTAATCCAATAACACAAATGAACTTATTGGATGCACAAGATTGGTTAAAAACCCTAATTGGATAAGAATATGCCTAGGGAGGACTGATATGACCTAAATGTTAATCCAATGACACAAATGAACTTATTGGATGCACAAGATTGGTTAAAAACCCTAATTGGACAAGAATAAGCCTAGGAATGACGAAAATGACCTAATTGATCATCCAATGACACAAACACACCTATTGGATGCACAAGATTGGTTAAAAACCCTAATTGGACAAGAATATGCCTAGGGAGGACGAAAATGACCTAAATATTAATTCAATGACACAAACAAAGTTATTGGATGCACAAGATTGGTTAAAAACCCTAATTGGACAAGAATAAGCCTAGGGAGGACGAAAATGACCTAATTGATCCTCCAATGACACAAACACACCTATTGGATGCAAAAGATTGGTTAAAAACCCTAATTGGACAAGATGATGCCTAGGGAGGACGAAAATGACCTAAATATTAATATAATGACACAAACAAACTTATTGGATGCACAAGATTGGTTAAAAACCCTAATTGGACAAAAATAAGCCTTGGAAGGTCGAAAATGATCTAATTGATCATCCAATGACACAAACACACCTATTGGATGCACAAGACTGGTTAAAAACCCTAATTGGACAAGAATATGCCTAGGAAGGACGAAAATGACCTAATTGATCATCCAATGACACAAACACACCTATTGGATGCACAAGATTGGTTAAAAACCCTAATTGGACAAGAATAAGCCTAGGGAGGACGAAAATGACCTAATTGATCATTTAATGACAGAAACACACCTATTGGAAGCACAAGATTGGTTAAAAACCCTAATTGGACAAGAATATGCCTAGGGAGGACGAAAATGACCTAAATGTTAATCCAATGACACAAATGAACTTATTGGATGCACAAGATTGGTTAAAAACCCTAATTGGACAAGAATAAGCCTAGGGAGGACGAAAATGACCTAATTGATCATCCAATGACACAAACAAACTTATTGGATGCACAAGATTAGTTAAAAACCCCAATTGGACAAGAATAAGCCTAGGGAGGACGAAAATGACCTAATTGATCATCCAATGACACAAACACACCTATTGGATGCACAAGATTGGTTAAAAACCCTAATTGGACAAGAATAAGCCTAAGGAGGACGAAATGACCTAATTGATCATCCAATGACACAAACACACCTATTGGATGCACAAGATTGGTTAAAAACTCTAGTTGGACGAGAATATGCCTAGTGAGGACGAAAATGACCTAATTGATCATCCAATGACACAAATGAACTTATTGGATGCACAAGATTGGTTAAAAACCCTAATTGGACAAGAATAAGCATAGGGAGGACGAAAATGACCTAAATATTAATTCAATGACACAAACAAACTTATTGGATGCACAAGATTGGTTAAAAACCCTAATTGGACAAGAATAAGCCTAGGGAGGACGACAATGACCTAATTGATCATCCAATGACACAAACACACCTATTGGATGCACAAGATTGGTTAAAAACCCTAATTGGACAAGAATATGCCTAGGTAGGACGAAAATGACCTAAATATTAATTCAACACAAATGAACTTATTGGATGCACAAGATGGGTTAAAAACCCTAATTGGTCGAGAATAAGCATAGGGAGGACGAAAATGACCTAAATGTTAATCCAATGACAAAACTTAACTTATTGGATGCACAAGATTGGTTAAAAACCCTAATTGGACAAGAATAAGCCTAGGGAGGACGAAAATGACCTAATTGATCATCCAATGACACAAACAAACTTATTGGATGCACAAGATTAGTTAAAAACCTCAATTGGACAAGAATAAGCCTAGGGAGGACGAAAATGACCTAATTGATCATCCAATGACACAAACACACCTATTGGATGCACAAGATTGGTTAAAAACCCTAATTGGACAAGAATAAGCCTAAGGAGGACGAAATGACCTAATTGATCATCCAATGACACAAACACACCTATTGGATGCACAAGATTGGTTAAAAACTCTAGTTGGACGAGAATATGCCTAGTGAGGACGAAAATGACCTAATTGATCATCCAATGACACAAATGAACTTATTGGATGCACAAGATTGGTTAAAAACCCTAATTGGACAAGAATAAGCATAGGGAGGACGAAAATGACCTAAATATTAATTCAATGACACAAACAAACTTATTGGATGCACAAGATTGGTTAAAAACCCTAATTGGACAAGAATAAGCCTAGGGAGGACGACAATGACCTAATTGATCATCCAATGACACAAACACACCTATTGGATGCACAAGATTGGTTAAAAACCCTAATTGGACAAGAATATGCCTAGGTAGGACGAAAATGACCTAAATATTAATTCAACACAAATGAACTTATTGGATGCACAAGATGGGTTAAAAACCCTAATTGGTCGAGAATAAGCATAGGGAGGACGAAAATGACCTAAATGTTAATCCAATGACAAAACTTAACTTATTGGATGCACAAGATTGGTTAAAAACCCTAATTGGACAAGAATAAGCCTAGGGAGGACGAAAATGACCTAATTGATCATCCAATGACACAAACAAACTTATTGGATGCACAAGATTAGTTAAAAACCCCAATTGGACAAGAATAAGCCTAGGGAGGACGAAAATGACCTAATTCATCATCCAATGACACAAACACACCTATTGGATGCACAAGATTGGTTAAAAACCCTAATTGGACAAGAATAAGCCTAAGGAGGACGAAAATGACCTAATTGATCATCCAATGACACAAACACACCTATTGGATGCACAAGATTGGTTAAAAACCCTAATTGGACAAGAATATGCCTAGGGAGGACGAAAATGACCTAAATATTAATTCAATGACACAAACAAAGTTATTGGATGCACAAGATTGGATAAAAACCCTAATTGGACTAGAATAAGCCTAGGGAGGACGAAAATGACCTAATTGATCATCCAATGACACAAACACACCTATTGGATGCACAAGATTGGTTAAAAACCCTAATTGGACAAGAATAAGCCTAGGGAGGACGAAAATGACCTAATTGATCATCCAATGACACAAACACACCTATTGGATGCACAAGATTGGTTAAAAACCCTAATTGGACAAGAATAAGCCTAGGGAGGACGAAAATGACCTAATTGATCATCCAATGACACAAACACATCTATTGGAAGCACAAGATTGGTTAGAAACCCTAGTTGGACAAGAATATGCCTAGGGAGGACGAAAATGACCTAATTGATCATCCAATGACACAAATGAACTTATTGGATGCACAAGATTGCTTAAAAACCCTAATTGGACAAAAATAAGCATAGAAAGGACGAAAATGACCTAATTGATCATCCAATGACACAAACACACCTATTGGATGCACAAGATTGGTTAAAAACCCTAATTGGACAAGAATAAGCCTAGGGAGGACGAAAATGACCTAATTGATCATCCAATGACACAAACACACCTATTGGATGCACAAGATTGGTTAAAAACCCTAATTGGACAAGAATAAGCCTAGGGAGGACGAAAATGACCTAATTGATCATCCAATGACACAAACACACCTATTGGATGCACAAGATTGGATAAAAACCCTAATTGGACAAGAATAAGCCTAGGGAGGACGAAAATGACCTAATTGATCATCAAATGACACAAACACACCTATTGGATGCACAAGATTGGTTAAAAACCCTAATTGGACAAGAATATGCCTAGGGAGGTCGAAAATGACCTAAATATTAATTCAATGAAACAAACAAACTTATTGGATGCACAAGATTGGTTAAAAACCCTAATTGGACATGATTAAGCCTAGGGAGGATGAAAATGATCTAATTGATCATCAAATGACACAAACACACCTATTGGATGCACAAGATTGGTTAAAAACCCTAATTGGACAAGAATATGCCTAGGGAGGACGAAAATGACCTAAATGTTAATCCAATGACACAAATGAACTTATTGGATGCACAAGATTGGTTAAAAACCCTAATTGGACAAGAATAAGCCTAGGGAGGACGAAAATGACCTAATTGATCATCCAATGACACAAACACACCTATTTGATGCACAAGATTGGTTAAAAACCCTAATTAGACAAGAATATGCCTAGGGAGGACGAAAATGACCTAAATATTAATTCAATGAAACAAACAAACTTATTGGATGCACAAGATTGGTTAAAAACCCTAATTGGACAAGAATAAGCCTAGGGAGGACGAAAATGACCTAATTGATCTTCCAATGACACAAACACACCTATTGGATGCACAAGATTGGTTAAAAACCCTAATTGGACAAGAATATGCCTAGGGAGAACGAAAAATGACCTAATTGATCATCCAATGACACAAACACACCTATTGGAAGCACAAGATTGGTTAAAAACCCTAATTGGACAAGAATATGCCTATGGAGGACGAAAATGACCAAAATATTAATTCAATGACACAAACAAACTTATTGGATGCACAATATTGGTTAAAAACCCTAATTTGACAAGAATAAGCCTAGGGAGGACGAAAATGACCTAATTGATCATCCAATGACACAAACACACCTATTGGATGCACAAGATTGGTTAAAAACCCTAATTGGACAAGAATAAGCCTAGGGAGGACGAAAATGACCTAATTGATCATCCAATGACACAAACACGCTTATTGGATGCACAAGATTGGTTAAAAACCCTAACTGGACAAGAATATGCCTAGGGAGGACGAAAATGACCTAATTGATCATCCAATGACACAAACACACCTATTGGATGCACAAGATTGGTTAAAAACCCTAATTGGACAAGAATAAGCCTAGGGAGGACGAAAATGACCTAATTGATCATCCAATGACACAAACACACCTATTGGATGCACAAGATTGGATAAAAACCCTAATTGGACAAGAATATGCCTAGGGAGGACGAAAATGACCTAAATGTTAATCGAATGACACAAATGAACTTATTGGATGCACAAGATTGGTTAAAAACCCTAATTGGACAAGAATAAGCCTAGGGAGGAAGATAATGACCTAAATGCTAATCCAATGACACAACTTAACTTATTGGATGCACAAGATTGGTTAAAAACCCTAATTGGTCAAGAATAAGCCTAAGGAGGACGAAAATGACCTAATTGATCATCCAATGACACAAACACACCTATTGGATGCACAAGATTGGTTAAAAACCCTAATTGGACAAGAATAAGCCTAGGGAGGACGAAAATGACCTAATTGATCATCCAATGACACAAATGAACTTATTGGATGCACAAGAATGGTTAAAAAACCCTAATTGGACAAGAATAAGCATAGGGAGGACGAAAATGACCTAATTGATCATCCAATGACACAAACACACCTATTGGATGCACAAGATTGGTTAAAAACCCTAATTGGGCAAGAATAAGCCTAGGGAGGACGAAAATGACCTAATTGATAATCCAATGACACAAACACACCTATTGGATGCACAAGATTGGTTAAAAACCCTAATTGGACAAGAATATGCCTAGGGAGGACGAATATGACCTAAATGTTAATCCAATAACACAAATGAACTTATTGGATGCACAAGATTGGTTAAAAACCCTAATTGGACAAGAATATGCCTATGGAGGACTGATATGACCTAAATGTTAATCCAATGACACAAATGAACTTATTGGATGCACAAGATTGGTTAAAAACCCTAATTGGACAAGAATAAGCCTAGGGAGGACGAAAATGACCTAATTGATCATCCAATGACACAAACACACCTATTGGATGCACAAGATTGGTTAAAAACCCTAATTGGACAAGAATAAGCCTAGGGAGGACGAAAATGACCTAATTGATCATCCAATGACACAAACACACCTATTGGATGCACAAGATTGGTTAAAAACCCTAATTGGACAAGATTATGCCTAAGGAGGACGAAAATGACCTAAATGATCATCCGATGACACAAACACACCTATTGGATGCACAAGATTGGTTAAAAACCCTAATTGGACAAGAATATGCCTAGGGAGGACGAAAATGACCTAAATATTAATTCAATGACACAAACAAAGTTATTGGATGCACAAGATTGGTTAAAAACCCTAATTTGACAAGAATTAGTCAAGGGAGGACGAAAATGACCTAATTGATCATCCAATGACACAAACACACCTATTGGATGCACAAGATTGGTTAAAAACCCTAATTGGACAAGAATAAGCCTAGGGAGGACGAAAATGACCTAATTGATCATCCAATGACACAAATGAACTTATTGGATGCACAAGATTTGTTAAAAACCCTAATTGGACAAGAATAAGCTTAGGGAGGACGAAAATGACCTAATGGATCATCCAATGACACAAACACACCTATTGGATGCACAAGATTGGTTAAAAACCTTAATTGGACAAGAATATGCCTAGGGAGGACGAAAATGACCTAAATATTAATTCAATGACACAAACAAAGTTATTGGATGCACAAGATTAGTTAAAAACCCTAATTGGACAAGAATAAGCCTAGGGAGGACGAAAATGACCTAATTGATCATCCAATGACACAAACACACCTATTGGATGCACAAGATTGGTTAAAAACCCTAATTGGACAAGAATAAGCCTAGGGAGGACGAAAATGACCTATATGATCATCCAATGACACAAACACACCTATTGGATGCACAAGATTGGTTAAAAACCCAAATTGGACAAGAATAAGCATAGAAAGGACGAAAATGACCTAATTGATTATCCAATGACACAAACACACCTATTGGATGCACAAGATTGGTTAAAAACCCTAATTGGACAAGAATATGCCTAGGGAGGACGAAAATGACCTAAATGTTAATCCAATTACACAAATGAACTTATTGGATGCACAAGATTGGTTAAAAACCCTAATTGGACAAGAATAAGCCTAGGGAGGACGAAAATGACCTAAATGCTAATCCAATGACACAACTCAACTTATTGGATGCACAAGATTGGTTAAAAACCCTAATTGGGCAAGAATAAGCCTAGGGAGGACGAAAATGACCTAATTGATCATCCAATGACACAAACACACCTATTGGATGCACAAGATTGGTTAAAAACCCTAATTGGACAAGAATAAGCCTAGGGAGGACGAAAATGACCTAATCGATCTTCCAATGACACAAACACACCTATTGGATGCACAAGATTGGTTAAAAACCCTAATTGGACAAGAATATGCCTAGTGAGGACGAAAATGACATAAATGTTAATCCAATGACACAAATGAACTTATGGGATGCACAAGATTGGTTAAAAATCCTAATTGGACAAGAATAAGCCTAGGGAGGACGAAAATGACCTAAATGCTAATCCAATGACACAACTCAACTTATTGGATGCACAAGATTGGTTAAAAACCCTAATTGGGCAAGAATAAGCCTAGGGAGGACGAAAATGACCTAATTGATCATCCAATGACACAAACACACCTATTGGATGCACAAGATTGGTTAAAAACCCTAATTGGACAAGAATAAGCCTAGGGAGGACGAAAATGACCTAATTGATCATCCAATGACACAAACACACCTATTGGATGCACAAGATTGGTTAAAAACCCTAGTTGGACAAGAATATGCCTAAGGAGGACGAAAATGACCTAATTGATCATCCAATGACACAAATGAACTTATTTGATGCACAAGATTGGTTAAAAACCCTAATTGGACAAGAATAAGCCTAGGGAGGACAAAAATGACCTAATTGATCATCCAATGACACAAACACACCTATTGGATGCACAAGATTGGTTAAAAACCCTAATTGGACAAGAATAAGCCTAGGGAGGACGAAAATGACCTAATTGATCATCCAATGACACAAACACACCTATTGGATGCACAAGATTGGTTAAAAACCCTAATTGGACAAGAATAAGCCTAGGGAGGACGAAAATGACCTAATTGATCATCCAATGACACAAACACACCTATTGGATGCACATGATTCGTTAAAAACCCTAGTTGGACAAAAATATGCCTAGGGAGGACGAAAATGACCTAATTGATCATCCAATGACACAAATGAACTTATTGGATGCACAAGATTGGTTAAAAACCCTAGTTGTACAAAAATATACCTAGGGAGGACGAAAATGACCTAATTGATCATCCAATGACACAAATGAACTTATTGGATGCACAAGATTTGTTAAAAACCCTAATTGGACAAGAATAAGTCTAGGGAGGACGAAAATGACCTAATTGATCATCCAATGACACAAACACACCTATTGGATGCACAAGATTGGTTAAAAACCCTAATTGGACAAGAATAAGCCTACGTGGGACGAAAATGACCTAATTGATCATCCAATGACACAAACACACCTATTGGATGCACAAGATTGGTTAAAAACCCTAATTGGACAAGAATAAGCCTAGGGAGGACGAAAATGACCTAATTGATCATCCAATGACACAAACACACCTATTGGATGCACAAGATTGGTTAAAAACCCTAGTTGGACAAGAATATGCCTAGGGAGGACGAAAATGACCTAAATGTTAATCCAATGACACAAATGAACTTATTGGATGCACAAGATTGGTTAAAAACCCTAATGGGACAAGAATAAGCCTAGGAAGGACGAAAATGACCTAATTGATCATCCAATGACACAAACACACCTATTGGATGCACAAGATTGGTTAAAAACCCTAATTGGACAAGAATAAGCCTAGGGAGGACGAAAATGACCTAATTGATCATCCAATGACACAAACACACCTATTGGATGCACAAGATTGGTTAAAAACCCTAATTGGACAAGAATATGCCTAGGGAGGACGAAAATGACCTAAATATTAATTCAATGACACAAACAAAGTTATTGGATGCACAAGATTGGTTAAAAACTCTTATTGGACAAGAATAAGCCTAGGGAGGACGAAAATGACATAATTTATCATCCAATGACACAAACACACCTATTGGATGCACAAGATTGGTTAAAAACCCTAATTGGACAAGAATATGCCTAGGGAGGACGAAAATGACCTAAATATTAATTCAATGACACAAACAAACTTATTGGATGCACAAGATTGGTTAAAAACCCTAATTGGACAAAAATAAGCCTAGGGAGGACGAAAATGACCTAATTGATAATCCAATGACACAAACAAACTTATTGGATGCACAAGATTGGTTAAAAACCCTAATTGGACAAGAATAAACCAAGGGAGGACAAAAATGACCTAAATGTTAATCCAATGACACTACTCAACTTATTGGAAGCACAAGATTGGTTAAAAACCCTAATTGGACAAGAATAAGCCTAGGGAGGACGAAAATGACCTAATTGATCATCCAATGACACAAACACACCTATTGGATGCACAAGATTGGTTAAAAACCCTAATTGGACAAGAATAAGCCTAGGGAGGACGAAAATGACCTAATTGATCATCCAATGACACAAACACACCTATTGGATGCACAAGATTGGTTAAAAACCCTAATTGGACAAGAATATGCCTAGGGAGGACGAAAATGACCTAAATGTTAATCCAATGACACAAATGAACTTATTGGATGCACAAGATTGGTTAAAAACCCTAATTGGACAAGAATAAGCCTAGGGAGGACGAAAATGACCTAAATGCTAATCCAATGACACAACTCAACTTATTGGATGCACAAGATTGGTTAAAAACCCTAATTGGACAAGAATATGCCTAAGGAGGACGAAAATGACCTAATTGATCATCCAATGACACAAACACACCTATTGGATGCACAAGATTGGTTAAAAACCCTAATTGGACAAGAATAAGCCTAGGGAGGACGAAAATGACCTAATTGATCATCCAATGACACAAACACACCTATTGGATGCACAAGATTGGTTAAAAACCCTAATTGGACAAGAATATGCCTAGGGAGGACGAAAATGACCTAAATATTAATTCAATGACATAAACAAAGTTATTGGATGCACAAGATTGGTTAAAAACCCTAATTGGACAACAATAAGCCCAGGGAGGACAAAAATGACCTAATTGATCATCCAATGAAACAAACAAACCTATTGGATGCACAAGATTGGTTAAAAACCCTAATTGGACAAGAATATGCCTAGGGAGGACGAAAATGACCTAAATATTAATTCAATGACATAAACAAACTTATTGGATTCACAAGATTGGTTAAAAACCCTAATTGGACAAGAATAAGCCTAGGAAGGACGAAAATGACCTAATTGATCATCCAATGACACAAACACACCTATTGGATGCACAAGATTGGTTAAAAACCCTAATTGGACAAGAATATGCCTAGGCAGGAGGAAAATGACCTAAATATTAATTCAATGACACAAACAAAGTTATTGGATGCACAAGATTGGTTAAAAACCCTAATTGGACAAGAATAAGCCTAGGGAGGACGAAAATGACCTAATTGATCATCCAATGACACAAACACACCTATTGGATGCACAAGATTGGTTAAAAACCCTAATTGGACAAGAATAAGCCTAGGGAGGACGAAAATGACCTAATTGATCATCCAATGACACAAACACACCTATTGGATGCACAAGATTGGTTAAAAACCCTAATTGCACAAGAATATGCCTAGGGAGAACGAAAATGACCTAAATTGATCATCCAATGACACAAACAGACCTATTGGATGCACAAGATTGGTTAAAAACCCTAATTGGACAAGAATATGCCTAGGGAGGACGAAAATGACCTAATTGATCATCCAATGACACAAACACACCTATTGGATGCACAAGATTGGTTAAAAACCCTAATTGGACAAGAATAAGCCTAGGGAGGACGAAAATGACCTAATTGATCATCCAATGACACAAACACACCTATTGGATTCACAAGATTCGTTAAAAAAACCCTTATTGGACAAGAATATGCCTAGGGAGGACGAAAATGAACTAATTGATCATCCAATGACACAAACACACCTATTGGATGCACAAGATTGGTTAAAAACCCTAATTGGACAAGAATATGCCTAGGGAGGACGAAAATGACCTAATTGGTCATCCAATGACACAAACACACCTATTGGATGCACAAGATTGGTTTAAAACCCTAATTAGACAAGAATAAGCCTAGGGAGGACGAAAATGACCTAATTGATCATCCAATGACACAAACACACCTATTGGATGCACAAGATTGGTTAAAAACCCTAATTGGACAAGAATATGCCTAGGGAGGACGAAAATGACCTAATTGATCATCCAATGACACAAATGAACTTATTGGATGCACAAGATTAGTTAAAAACCCTAATTGGACTAGAATAAGCCTAGGGAGGACGAAAATAACCTAATTGATCATCCAATGATACAAATACACCTATTGGATGCACAAGATTGGTTAAAAACCCTAATTGGACAAGAATATGCCTAGGGAGGACGAAAATGACCTAAATGTTAATCCAATGACACAAATGAACTTATTGGATGCACAAGATTGGTTAAAAACCCTAATTGGACAAGAATAAGCCTAGGGAGGACGAAAATGACCTAATTGATCATCCAATGACACAAACAAAACTATTGGATGCACAAGATTGGTTAAAAACCCTAATTGGACAAGAATATGCCTAGGGAGTACGAAAATGACCTAATTGATCATCCAATGACACAAATGAACTTATTGGATGCACAAGATTAGTTAAAAACCCTAATTGGACAAGAATAAGCCTAGGGAGGACGAAAATAACCTAATTGATCATCCAATGACACAAACACACCTATTGGATGCACAAGATTGGTCTAAAACTCTAATTGGACAAGAATATGCCTACGGAGAACGAAAATGACCTAAATGTTAATCCAATGACACAAATGAACTTATTGGATGCACAAGATTGGTTAAAAACCCTAATTGGACAAGAATAAGCCTAGGGAGGACGAAAATGACCTAATTGATCATCCAATGACACAAACAAACGTATTGGATGCACTAGATTGGTTAAAAACCCTAATTGCACAAGAATGTGCCTAGGGAGGACGAAAATGACCTAATTGATCATCCAATGACACAAACAGACCTATTGGATTCACAAGATTGGTTAAAAATCCTAATTGGACAAGAATATGCCTAGGGAGGACGAAAATGACCTAATTGATCATCCAATGACACAAATGAACTTATTGGATGCACAAGATTGGTTAAAAACCCTAATTGGACAAGAATAAGCCTAGGAAGGACGAAATGACCTAATTGATCATCCAATGACACAAACACACCTATTGGATGCACAAGATTTGTTAAAAATCCTAATTGGACAAGAATATGCCTAGGGAGGACGAAAATGACCTAAATGTTAATCCAATGACACAAATGAACTTATTGGATGCACAAGATTGGTTAAAAACCCTAATTGGACAAGAATAAGCCTAGGAAGGACGAAATGACCTAATTAATCATCCAATGACACAAGCACACCTATTGGATGAACAAGATTGGTTAAAAACCCTAATTTGACAAGAATATGCCTAGGGAGGACAGATATGACCTAAATGTTAATCCAATGACACAAATGAACTTATTGGATGCACAAGATTGGAAAAAAAACCCTAATTGGACAAGAATAAGCCTAGGGAGGACGAAAATGACCTAATTGATCATCCAATGACACAAACACACCTATTGGATGCACAAGATTGGTTAAAAACCCTAATTGGACAAGAATATGCCTAGGGAGGACGAAAATGACCTAAATATTAATTCAATGACACAAACAAAGTTATTGGATGCACAAGATTGGTTAAAAACCCTAATTGGACAAGAATAAGCCTAGGGAGGACGAAAATGACCTAATTGATCATCCAATGACACAAACACACCTATTGGATGCACAAGATTGGTTAAAAACCCTAATTGGACAAGAATATGCCTAGGGAGGACGAAAATGACCTATTTGATCATCCAATGACACAAACACACCTATTAGATGCACAAGATTGGTTAAAAACCCTAGTTGGACAAGAATATGCCTAGGGAGGACGAAAATGACCTAATTGATCATCCAATGACACAAATGAACTTATTGGATGCACAAGATTGGTTAAAAACCCTAATTGGGCAAGAATAAGCCTAGGGAGCACGAAAATGACCTAATTGATCATCCAATGACACAAACACACCTATTGGATGCACAAGATTGGTTAAAAACCCTAATTGGACAAGAATAAGCCTAGGGAGGACGAAAATGACCTAATTGATCATCCAATGACACAAACACACCTATTGGATGCACAAGATTGGTTAGAAACCCTAATTGGACAAGAATAAGCCTAGGGAGGACAAAAATGAACTAATTGATCATCCAATGACACAAACACACCTATTGGATGCACAAGATTGGTTAAAAACCCTAATTGGACAAGAATAAGCCTAGGGAGGACGAAAATGACCTAATTGATCATCCAATGACACAAACACACCTATTGGATGCACAAGATTGGTTAAAAACCCTAATTGGACAAGAATAAGCCTAGGGAGGACGAAAATGACCTAATTGATCATCCAATGACACAAACACACCTATTGGATGCACAAGATTGGTTAAAAACCCTAATTGGATAAGAATGTGCCTAGGGAAGACGAAAATGACCTAATTGATCATCCAATGACACAAATGAACTTATTGGTTGCACAAAATTAGTTAAAAACCCTAATTGGACAAGAATAAGTCTATGGAGGACGAAAATAACCTAATTGATCATCCAATGACCCAAACACACCTATTGGATGCACAAGTTTTGTCTAAAACTCTAATTGGACAAGAATATGCCTAGGGAGGACGAAAATGACCTAAATGTTAATCCAATGACACAAATGAACTTATTGGATGCACAAGATTGGTTAAAAACCCTAATTGGACAAGAATAAGCCTAGGGAGGACGAAAATGACCTAAATGTTAATCCTATGACACAACTCAACTTATTGGATGCACAAGATTGGTTAAAAACCCTAATTGGGCAAGAATAAGCCTAGGGAGGACGAAAATGACCTAATTGATCATCCAATGACACAAACACACCTATTGGATGCACAAGATTGGGTAAAAACCCTAATTGGCCAAGAATAAGCCTAGGGAGGACGAAAATGACCTAAATGTTAATCCAATGACAAAACTGAACTTATTGGATGCACAAGATTTGTTAAAAACCCTAATTGGACAAGAATAAGCCTAGGGAGGACGAAAATGACCTAATTGATCATCCAATGACACAAACACACCTATTGGATGCACAAGATTGGTTAAAAATCCTAATTGGACAAGAATATGCCTAGGGAGGACGAAAATGACCTAATTGATCATCCAATGACACAAATGAACTTATTGGATGCACAAGATTGGTTAAAAACCCTAGTTGGACAAAAATAAGCCTATGGAGGACGAAAATGACCTAATTGATCATCCAATGACACAAACACACCTATTGGATGCACAAGATTGGTTAAAAACCCTAATTGGTCAAGTATATGCCTAAGGAGGACGAAAATGACCTAATTGATCATCCAATGACACAAACACACCTATTGGATGCACAAGATTGGTTAAAAACCCTAATTGGACAAGAATTTGCCTAGGGAGGACGAAAATGACCTAATTGATGATCCAATGACACAAACACACCTATTGGATGCACAAGATTGGTTAAAAACCCTAATTGGACAAGAATAAGCCTAGGGAGGACGAAAATGACCTAATTGATCATCCAATGACACAAACACACCTATTGGATGCACAAGATTGGTTAAAAACCCTAATTGGACAAGAATATGCCTAGGGAGGACGAAAATGACCTAAATATTAATTCAATGACACAAACAAAGTTATTGGATGCAAAGATTGGTTAAAAACCCTAATTGGACAAGAATAAGCCTAGGGAGGACGAAAATGACCTAATTGATCATCCAATGACACAAACACACCTATTGGATGCACAAGATTGGTTAAAAACCCTAATTGGACAAGAATAAGCCTAGGGAGGACGAAAATGACCTAATTGATCATCCAATGACACAAACACACCTATTGGATGCACAAGATTGGTTAAAAACCCTAATTGGACAAGAATATGCCTAGGGAGGACGAAAATGACCTAAATATTAATTCAATGACACAAACAAAGTTATTGGATGCACAAGATTGATTAAAAACCCTAATTTGACAAGAATAAGTGTAGGTAGGATGAAAATGACCTAATTGATCATCCAATGACACAAACACACCTATTGGATGCACAAGATTGGTTAAAAACCCTAATTGGACAAGAATAAGCCTAGGGAGGACGAAAATGACCTAATTGATCATCCAATGACACAAACACACCTATTGGATGCACAAGATTGGTTAAAAACCCTAATTGGACAAGAATATGCCTAGAGAGATCGAAAATGACCTAAATTGATCATCCAATGACACAAACACACCTATTGGATGCACAAGATTGGTTAAAAACCCTAATTGGACAAGAATATGCCTAGGGAGGACGAAAATGACCTAAATATTAATTCAACACAAATGAACTTATTGGATGCACAAGATGGGTTAAAAACCCTAATTGGTCGAGAATAAGCCTAGGGAGGATGAAAATGACCTAAATGTTAATCCAATGACGAAACTCAACTTATTGGATGCACAAGATTGGTTAAAAACCATAATTGGGCAAGAATAAGCCTAGGGACGACGAAAATGACCTAATTGATCATCCAACGACACAAACATACCTATTGGATGCACAAGATTGGTTAAAAACCCTAATTAAACAAGAATACGCCTAGGGAGGACCAAAATGACCTAATTGATCATCCAATGACACAAACACACCAATTGGATGCACAAGATTGGATAAAAACCCTAATTGGACAAGAATAAGCCTAGGGAGGACGAAAATGACCTAAATATTAATTCAATGACACAAACAAACTTATTGGATGCACAAGATTGGTTAAAAACCCTAATTGGACAAGAATAAGCCTAGGGAGGACGACAATGACCTAATTGATCATCCAATGACACACACACACCTATTGGAAGCACAAGATTGGTTAAAAACCCTAATTGGACAAGAATAGGCCTAGGGAGGATGACAATGACCTAATTGATCATCCAATGACACAAACACACCTATTGGATGCACAAGATTGGTTAAAAACCCATATTGGACAAGAATATGCCTAGGGAGGTTGAATATGACCTAAATGTTAATTCAATGACAAAAACGTACTTATTGGATGCACAACATTGGTTAAAAACCCTAATTGGACAAGAATATGCCTAAGGAGGACGAAAATGACCTAAATATTAATTCAATGACACAAACAAACTTATTGGATGCACAAGATTGGTTAAAAACCCTAATTGGACAAGAATAAGCCTATGGAGGACGAAAATGACCTAATTGATCATCCAATGACACAAACACACCTATTGGATGCACAAGATTGGTTAAAAACCCTAATTGGACAAGAATAAGCCTAGGGAGGACGAAAATGACCTAATTGATCATCCAATGACACAAACACACCTATTGGATGCACAAGATTGGTTAAAAACCCTAATTGGACAAGAATAAGACTAGGGAGGAAGAAAATGACCTAATTGATCATCCAATGACACAAACACACCTATTGGATTCACAAGATTGGTTTAAAACCCTAGTTGGACAAGAATATGCCTACGGAGGACGAAAATGACCTAATTGATCATCCAATGACACAAATGAACTTATTGGATGCACAAGATTGATTAAAAACCCTAATTGGACAAGAATATGCCTAGGGAGGACGAAAATGACCTAATTGATCATCCAATGATACAAATGAACTTATTGGATGAACAAGATTTGTTAAAAACCCTAATTGGACAAGAATAAGCCTAGGGAGGACGAAAATGACCTAATTGATCATCCAATGACACAAACACACCTATTGGATGCACAAGATTGGTTAAAAACCCTAATTGGACAAAAATATGCCTAGGGAGGACGAAAATGACCTAAATATTAATTCAATGACACAAACAAAGTTATTGGATGCACAAGATTGGTTAAAAACCCTAATTTGACAAGAATAAGTCATGGGAGGACGAAAATGACCTAATTGATCATCCAATGACACAAACACACCTATTGGATGCACAAGATTGGTTAAAAACCCTAATTGGACAAGAATAAGCCTAGGGAGGACGAAAATGACCTAATTGATCATCCAATGACACAAACACACCTATTGGATGCACAAGATTGGTTAAAAACCCTAATTGAACAAGAATAAGCATAGAAAGGACGAAAATGACCTAATTGATCATTCAATGACACAAACACACCTATTGGATGCACAAGATTGGTTAAAATCTCTAATTGGACAAGAATATGCATAGGGAGAACGAAAATGACCTAAATGTTAATCCAATAACACAAATGAACTTATTGGATGCACAAGATTGGTTAAAAACCCTAATTGGACAAGAATAAGCCTAGGGAGGACGAAAATGACCTAAATGCTAATCCAATGACACAACTCAACTTATTGGATGCACAAGATTGGTTAAAAACCCTAATTGGGAAAGAATAAGCCTAGGGAGGACGAAAATGACCTAATTGATCATCCAATGACACAAACACACCTATTGGATGCACAAGATTGGATAAAAACCCTAATTGGACAAGAATAAGCCTAGGGAGGACGAAAATGACCTAAATGTTAATCCAATGACACAACTCAACTTATTGGATGCACAAGATTGGTTAAAAACCTTTATTGGGCAAGAATAAGCCTAGGGAGGACGAAAATGACCTAATTGATCATCCAATGACACAAACACACCTATTAGATGCACAAGATTGATTAAAAACCCTAATTGCACAAGAATAAGCCAAGGGAGGACGAAAATGACCTAATTGATTATCCAATGACACAAACACACCTATTGGATGCACAAGATTGGTTAAAAACCCTAATTGGACAAGAATAAGCCTAGGGAGGACGAAAATGACCTAATTGATCATCCAATGACACAAACACACCTATTGGATGCACAAGATTGGTTAAAAACCCTAATTGGACAAGAATATGCCTAGGGAGGACGAAAATGACCTAATTGATCATCCAATGACACAAACACACCTATTGGATGCACAAGATTGGTTAAAAACCCTAATTGGACAAGAATATGCCAAGGGTGGACGAAAATGACCTAAATATTAATTCTATGACACACACAAAGTTATTGGATGCACAAGATTGGTTAAAAACCCTAATTGGACAAGAATATGCCTAGGGAGGACGAATATGATCTAATTGATCATCCAATGACACAAACACACCTATTGGATGCACAAGATTGGTTAAAAACCCTAGTTGGACAAGAACATGCCTAGGGAGGACGAAAATGACTTAATTGATCATCCAATGAAAACTAATGAACTTATTGGATGCACAAGATTGTTTAAAAACCCTAATTGGACAAGAATAAGCCTAGGGAGGACGAAAATGACCTAATTGATCATCCAATGACACAAACACACCTATTGGATGCACAAGATTGGTTAAAAACCCTAATTGGACAAGAATATGCCTAGGGAGGACGAAAATGACCTAATTGATCATCCAATGACACAAACACACCTATTGGATGCACAAGATTGGTTAAAAACCCTAATTGGACAAGAATATGCCTAGGGAGGATGAAAATGACCTAAATATTAATTCAATGACACAAACAAAGTTATTGGATGCACAAGATTGGTTAAAAACCCTAATTGGACAAGAATAAGCCTAAGGAGGACGAAAATGACCTAATTGATCATCCAATGACACAAACACACCAATTGGATTCACAAGATTGGTTAAAAACCCTAATTGGACAAGAATAAGCCTAAGGAGGACGAAAATGACCTAATTGATCATCCAATGACACAAACACACCTATTGGATGCACAAGACTGGTTAAAAACCCTAATTGGACAAGAATATGCCTATGAAGGACGAAAATGACCTAATTGATCATCCAATGACACAAACACACCTATTGGATGCACAAGATTGGTTAAAAACCCTAATTGGACAAGAATAAGCCTAGGGAGGACGAAAATGACCTAATTGATCATCCAATGACACAAACACACCTATTGGAAGCACAAGATTGGTTAAAAACCCTAATTGGACAAGAATATGCCTAGGGAGGACGAAAATGACCTAAATGTTAATCCAATGACACAAATGAACTTATTGGATGCACAAGATTGGTTAAAAACCCTAATTGGACAAGAATAAGCCTAGGAAGGACGAAAATGACCTAATTGATCATCCAATGACATAAAACACACCTATTGGATGCACAAGATTGGTTAAAAATCCTAATTGGACAAGAATATGCCTAGGGAGGACGAAAGTGACCTAAATATTAATTCAATGACACAATCAAAGTTGTTGGATGCACAAGATTGGTTAAAACCCCTGATTGGACAAGAATAAGCCTAGGGAGGACGAAAATGACCTAATTGATCATCCAATGACACAAACACACCTATTGGATGCACAAGATTGGTTAAAAACCCTAATTGGACAAGAATAAGCCTAGGGAGGACGAAAATGACCTAATTGATCATCCAATGACACAAACACACCTATTGGATGCACAAGATTGGTTTAAAACCCTAATTGGACAAGAATAAGCCTAGGGAGGACGAAAATGACCTAATTGATCATCCAATGACACAAACACACCTATTGGAAGCACAAGATTGGTTAAAAACCCTAATTGGACAAGAATATGCCTAGCGAGGACGAAAATGACCTAAATGTTAATCCAATGACACAAATGAACTTATTGGATGCACAAAATTGGTTAAAAACCCTAATTGGACAAGAATAAGTCTAGGGAGGACGAAAATGACCTAATTGATCATCCAATGACACAAACACACTTATTGGATGCAAAAGATTGGTTAAAAACCCTAATTGGACCAGAATATGCCTAGGGAGGACGAAAATGACCTAAATATTAATTCAATGACACAAACAAAGTTATTGGATGTACAAGATTGGTTAAAAACCCTATTTGGACAAGAATAAGCCTAGGGAGGACGAAAATGACCTAATTGATCATCCAATGACACAAACACACCTATTGGATGCACAAGATTGGTTAAAAACCCTAATTGGACAAGAATAAGCCTAGGGAGGACGAAAATGACCTAATTGATCATCCAATGACACAAACACACCTATTGGATGCACAAGATTGGTTAAAAACCATAATTGGACAAGAATAAGCCTATGGAGGACGAAAATGACATAATTGATCATCCAATGACACAAACACACCTATTGGATGCACAAGATTGGTTTAAAACCCTAGTTGGACAAGAATATGCCTAGGGAGGACGAAAATGACCTAATTGATCATCCAATGACACAAATGAACTTATTGGATGCACAAGATTGGTTAAAAACCCTAATTGGACAAGAATAAGCCTAGGGAGGGCGAAAATTACCTAATTGATCATCCAACGACACAAACACACCTATTGGATGCACAAGATTGGTTAAAAACCCTAATTGGACAAGAATATGCCTAGGGAGGACGAAAATGACCTAAATATTAATTCAATGACACAAACAAAGTTATTGGATGCACAAGACTGGTTAAAAACCCTAATTGGACAAGAATAAGCCTAGGGAGGACGAAAATGAACTAATTGATCATCCAATGACACAAACACACCTATTGGACGCACAAGATTGGTTAAAAACCCTAATTGGACAAGAATATGCCTAGGGAGGACGAAAAAATGACCTAAATATTAATTCAATGACACAAACAAAGTTATTGGATGCACAAGATTGGTTAAAAAACCTAATTGGACAAGAATAAGCCTAGGGAGGACGAAAATGACCTAATTGATCATCCAATGACACAAACACACCTATTGGATGCACAAGATTGGTTAAAAACCCTAATTGGACAAGAATATGCCTAGGGAGGACGAAAATGACCTAAATATTAATTCAACACAAATGAACTTATTGGATGCACAAGATGGGTTAAAAACCCTAATTGGTCGAGAATAAGCCTAGGGAGGACGAAAATGACCTAAATGTTAATCCAATGACGAAACTCAACTTATTGGATGCACAAGATTGGTTAAAAACCATAATTGGGCAAGAATAAGCCTAGGGACGACGAAAATGACCTAATTGATCATCCAACGACACAAACATACCTATTGGATGCACAAGATTGGTTAAAAACCCTAATTAAACAAGAATACGCCTAGGGAGGATGAAAATGACCTAATTGATCATCCAATGGCACAAACACACCAATTGGATGCACAATATTGGATAAAAACCCTAATTGGACAAGAATAAGCCTAGGGAGGACGAAAATGACCTAAATATTAATTCAATGACACAAACAAACTTATTGGATGCACAAGATTGGTTAAAAACCCTAATTGGACAAGAATAAGCCTAGGGAGGACGACAATGACCTAATTGATCATCCAATGACACACACACACCTATTGGAAGCACAAGATTGGTTAAAAACCCTAATTGGACAAGAATAGGCCTAGGGAGGATGACAATGACCTAATTGATCATCCAATGACACAAACACACCTATTGAATGCACAAGATTGGTTAAAAACCCTAATTGGACAAGAATATGCCTAGGGAGGACGAATATGACCTAAATGTTAATTCAATGACAAAAACGTACTTATTGGATGCACAACATTGGTTAAAAACCATAATTGGACAAGAATATGCCTAAGGAGGACGAAAATGACCTAAATATTAATTCAATGACACAAACAAACCTATTGGATGCACAAGATTGGTTAAAAACCCTAATTGGACAAGAATAAGCCTAGGGAGGACGAAAATGACCTAATTGATCATCCAATGACACAAACACACCTATTGGATGCACAAGATTGGTTAAAAGCCCTAATTGGACAAGAATATGCCTAGGGACGACGAAAATGACCTAATTGATCATCCAATGACACAAACATACCTATTGGATGCACAAGATTTGTTAAAAACCCTAATTAAACAAGAATATGCCTAGGGAGGACGAAAATGACCTAAATATTAATTCAATGACACAAACAAACTTATTGGATGCACAAGATTGGTTAAAAACCCTAATTGGACAAGAATAAGCCTAGGGAGGACGTCAATGACCTAATTGATCATCCAATGACACAAAAACACCTATTGGATGCACAAGATTGGTTAAAAACCCTAATTGGACAAGAATAGGCCTAGGGAGGATGACAATGATCTAATTGATCATCCAATGACACAAACACACCTATTGGATGCACAAGATTGGTTAAAAACCCTAATTGGACAAGAATAAGCCTAGGGAGGACGAAAATGACCTAATTGATCATCCAATGACACAAACACACCTATTGGATGCACAAGATTGGATAAAAACCCTAATTGGACAAGAATAAGCCTAGGGAGGACGAAAATGACCTAATTGATCATTCAATGACACAAACACACCAATTGGATGCAAAAGATTGGTTAAAAACCCTAGTTGGACAAGAATATGCCTAGGGAGGACGAAAATGACCTAATTGATCATCCAATGACACAAATAAACTTATTGGATGCACAAGATTGGTTTAAAACCCTAGTTGTACAAGAATATGCCTAGGGAGGACGAAAATGACCTAATTGATCATCCAATGACACAAACACACCTATTGGATGCACAAGATTGGTTAAAAACCCTAATTGGACAAGAATATGCCTAGGGAGGACGAAAATGACCTAAATATTAATTCAATGACATAAACAAACTTGTTGGATGCACAAGATTGGTTAAAAACCCTAATTGGACAAGAATAAACCTAGGGTGGACGAAAATGACCTAATTGATCATCCATTGACACAAACACACCTATTGGATGCACAAGATTGGTTAAAAACCCTAATTGAACAAGAATATGCCTAGGGAGGACGAAAATGACCTAATTGATCATCCAATGACACAAACAAACTTATCGGATGCACAAGATTGGTTAAAAACCCTAATTGGACAAGAATAAGCCTAGGGAGGACGAAAATGACCTAATTGATCATCCAATGACACAAACACACCTATTGGATGCACAAAACTGGTTAAAAACCCTAATTGGACAAGAATAAGCCTAGGGAGGACGAAAATGACCTAATTGATCATCCAATGACACAAACACACCTATTGGATGCACAAGATTGGTTAAAAACCCTAATTGGACAAGAATATGCCTAGGGAGGACGAAAATGACCTAATTGGTCATCCAATGACACAAACACACCTATTGGATGCACAAGATTGGTTAAAAACCCTAATTGGACAAGAATAAGCCTAGGGAGGACGAAAATAACCTAATTGATCATCCAATGACACAAACACACCTATTGGATGCACAAGATTGGTTAAAAACCCTAATTGGACAAGAATATGCCTAGGCAGGACGAAAATGATCTAAATGTTAATCCAATGACACAAATGAACTTATTGGATGCACAAGATTGGTTAAAAACCCTAATTGGACAAGAATAAGCCTAGGGAGGACGAAAATGACCTAATTGATCATCCAATGACACAAACACACCTATTGGATGCACAAGATTGGTTAAAAACCCTAATTGGACAAGAATATGCCTAGGGAGGACGAAAATGACCTAATTGATCATCCAATGACACAAACACACCTATTGGATGCACAAGATTGGTTAAAAACCCTAATTGGAAAAGAATATGCCTAGGGAGGACGAATATGACCTTAATGTTAATCCAATAACACAAATGAACTTATTGGATGCACAAGATTGGTCAAAAACCCTAATTGGACAAGAATAAGCCTAGGGAGAACGAAAATGACCTAATTGATCATCCAATGACACAAATGGAAGCACAAGATTGGTTAAAAACCATAGTTGGACAACAACAGCATATGGAGGACGAAAATAACCTAAGTGATCATCCAATGACACTATTGAACTTATTGGATGCACAAGATTGGTTAAAAACCCTAATTGGACAAGAATAAGCCTAGGGGGGACGAAAATGACCTAATTGATATGCACAAGATTGGTTAAAAACCCTAATTGGACAAGAATAAGCCTAGGGAGGACAAAAATGACCTAATTGATCATCCAATGACACAAACACACCTATTGGATGCACAAGATTGGTTAAAAACGCTAATTGGACAAGAATATGCCTAGGGAGGACGAATATGACCTAAATGTTAATCCAATAACACAAATGAACTTATTGGATGCACAAGATTGGTTAAAAACCCTAATTAGACAAGAATAAGCCTAGGGAGAACGAAAATGACCTAATTGATCATCCAATGACACAAACACACCTATTGGATGCACAAGATTTATTAAAAACCCTAATTGGACAAGAATATGCCTAGGGAGGACGGATATGACCTAAATGTTAATCCAATGACACAAATGAACTTATTGGATGCACAAGATTGGTTAAAAACCCTAATTGGACAAGAATAAGCCTAGGGAGGACGAAAATGACCTAATTGATCATCCAATGACACAAACACACCTATTGGATGTACAAGATTGGTTAAAAACCTTAATTGGACAAGAATATGCCAAGGGAGGACGAAAATGACCTAAATATTAATTCAATGACACAAACAAAGTTATTGGATGAACAAGATTGGTTAAAAACCCTAATTGGACAAGAATAAGCCTAGGGAGGACGAAAATGACCTAATTGATCATCCAATGACACAAGCACACCTATTGGATGCACAAGATTGGTTAAAAACCCTAATTGGACAAGAATATGCCTAGGGAGGACGAAAATGACCTAAATATTAATTCAATGACACAAATAAAGTTATTGGATGCACAATATTGGTTAAAAACCCTAATTTGACAAGAATAAGCCTAGGGAGGACGAAAAAGACCTAATTGATCATCCAATGAAACAAACACACCTATTGGATGCACAAGATTGGTTAAAAACCCTAATTGGACAAGAATAAGCCTAGGGAGGACGAAATTGACCTAATTGATCATCCAATGACACAAACACACCTATTGGATGCACAAGATTGGTTAAAAAGCCTAATTGGACAAGAAATAAGCCTCGGGAGGACGAAAATGACCTAATTGATCATCCAATGACACAAACACACCTATTGGATGCACAAGATTGGTTAAAAACCCTAATTGGACAAGAATATGCCTAGGGAGGACGAAAATGACCTAAATATTAATTCAATGACATAAACAAACTTATTGGATGCACAAGATTGGTTAAAAACCCTAATTGCACAAGAATAAGCCTAGGGAGGACGAAAATGACCTAATTGATCATCCAATGTCACAAACACACCTATTGGAAGCACAAGATTGGTTAAAAACCCTAATTGGACAAGAATATGCCTAGGGAGGACGAAAATGACCTAAATATTAATTCAATGACACACACACACCTATTGGAAGCACAAGATTGGTTAAAAACCCTAATTGGACAAGAATAAGCCTAGGGAGGACGAAAATGACCTAATTGATCATCCAATGACACAAACACACCTATTGGAAGCACAAGATTGGTTAAAAACCCTAATTGGACAAGAATATGCCTAGGGGGGACGAAAGTGACCTAAATGTTAATCCAATGACACAAATGAACTTATTGGATGCACAAGATTGGTTAAAAACCCTAATTGGACAAGAATAAGCCTAGGGAGGACGAAAATGACCTAATTGATCATCCAATGACACAAACACACCTATTGGATGCACAAGATTGGTTAAAAACCCTAATTGGACAAGAATAAGCCTAGGGAGGATGAAAATAACTTAATTGATCATCCAATGACACAAACCCACCTATTGGATGCACAAGATTGGTTAAAAACCCTAATTGGACAAGAATATGTCTAGGGAGGACGAAAATGACCTAAATGTTAATCCAATGACACAAACACACCTATTGGATGCACAAGATTGGTTAAAAACCCTAATTGGACAATAATATGCCTAGGGAGGACGAAAATGAACTAAATGTTAATCCAATGACACAAATGAACTTATTGGATGCACAAGATTGGTTAAAAACCCTAATTGGACAAGAATAAGCCTAGGGAGGACGAAAATGACCTAATTGATCATCCAATGACACAAACACACCTATTGGATGCACAAGATTGGTTAAAAACCCTAATTGGACAAGAATAAGCCTAGGGAGGACGAAAATGACCTAATCGATCATCCATTGCCACAAACACACCTATTGGATGCACAAGATTGGTTAAAAACCCTAATTCGACAAGAATATGCCTAGGGAGGACGAAAATGACCTAAATTGATTATCCAATGACACAAACACACCTATTGGATGCACAAGATTGGTTAAAAACCCTAATTGGACAAGAATAAGCCTAGGGAGAACGAAAATGACCTAATTGATCATCCAATGACACAAACACACCTATTGGATGCACAAGATTGGTTAAAAACCCTAGTTGGACAAGAACCTGCCTAGGGAGGACGAAAATGACCTAAGTGATCATCCAATGACACTAATGAACTTATTGGATGCACAAGATTGGTTAAAAACCCTAATTGGACAAGAATAAGCCTAGGGAGGACGAAAATGACCTAATTGATCATCCAAGGACACAAACACACCTATTGGATGCACAAGATTGGTTAAAAACACTAATTGGACAAGAATATGCCTAGGGAGGACGAAAATGACCTAATTGATCATCCAATGACACAAACACACTTATTGGATGCACAAGATTGGTTAAAAACCCTAATTGGACATGAATATGGCTAGGGAGGACGAATATGACCTAAATGTTAATCCAATAACACAAATGAACTTATTGGATGCACAAGATTGGTTAAAAACCCTAATTGGACAAGAATAAGCCTAGGGAGAACGAAAATGACCTAATTGATCATCCAATGACACAAACACACCTATTGGATGCACAAGATTTATTAAAAACCCTAATTGGACAAGAATATGCCTAGGGAGGACGGATATGACCTAAATGTTAATCCAATGACACAAATGAACTTATTGGATGCACAAGATTGGTTAAAAACCCTAATTGGACAAGAATAAGCCTAGGGAGGACGAAAATGACCTAATTGATCATCCAATGACACAAACACACCTATTGGATGTACAAGATTGGTTAAAAACCTTAATTGGACAAGAATATGCCAAGGGAGGACGAAAATGACCTAAATATTAATTCAATGACACAAACAAAGTTATTGGATGAACAAGATTGGTTAAAAACCCTAATTGGACAAGAATAAGCCTAGGGAGGACGAAAATGACCTAATTGATCATCCAATGACACAAGCACACCTATTGGATGCACAAGATTGGTTAAAAACCCTAATTGGACAAGAATATGCCTAGGGAGGACGAAAATGACCTAAATATTAATTCAATGACACAAATAAAGTTATTGGATGCACAATATTGGTTAAAAACCCTAATTTGACAAGAATAAGCCTAGGGAGGACGAAAAAGACCTAATTGATCATCCAATGAAACAAACACACCTATTGGATGCACAAGATTGGTTAAAAACCCTAATTGGACAAGAATAAGCCTAGGGAGGACGAAATTGACCTAATTGATCATCCAATGACACAAACACACCTATTGGATGCACAAGATTGGTTAAAAAGCCTAATTGGACAAGAAATAAGCCTCGGGAGGACGAAAATGACCTAATTGATCATCCAATGACACAAACACACCTATTGGATGCACAAGATTGGTTAAAAACCCTAATTGGACAAGAATATGCCTAGGGAGGACGAAAATGACCTAAATATTAATTCAATGACATAAACACACCTGTTGGATGCACAAGATTGGTTAAAAACCCTAATTGGACAAGAATAAGCCTAGGGAGGACGAAAATGACCTAATTGATCATCCAATGACACAAACACACCTATTGGATGCACAAGATTGGTTAAAAACCCTAATTGGACAAGAATATGCCTAGGGAGGACGAAAATGACCTAAATATTAATTCAATGACACAAACAAAGTTATTGGATGCACAAGATTGATTAAAAACCCTAATTTGACAAGAATAAGTCTAGGTAGGACGAAAATGACCTAATTGATCATCCAATGACACAAACACACCTATTGGATGCACAAGATTGGTTAAAAACCCTAATTGGACATGAATAAGCCTAGGGACGACGAAAACGACCTAATTGATCATCCATTGACACAAACACACCTATTGGATGAACAAGATTGGTTAAAAACCCTAATTGGACAAGAATAAGCCTAGGGAGGACGAAAATGACCTAATTGATCATCCAATGACACAAACACACCTATTGGATGCACAAGATTGGTTAAAAACCCTAATTGGACAAGAATATGCCTAGGGAGGACGAAAATGACCTAAATATTAATTCAATGACACAAACAAAGTTATTGGATGCACAAGATTGGTTAAAAACCCTAATTGGACAAGAATATGCCTAAGGAGGACGAATATGACCTTAATGTTAATCCAATAACACAAATGAACTTATTGGATGCACAAGATTGGTTAAAAACCCTAATTGAACAAGAATATGCCTAGGGAGGACGGATATGACCTAAATGTTAATCCAATGACACAAATGAACTTATTGGATGCACAAGATTGGTTAAAAACCCTAATTGGACAAGAATAAGCCTAGGGAGGACGAAAATGACCTAATTGATCATCCAATGACACAAACACACCTATTGGATGCACAAGATTGGTTAAAAACCCTAATTGGACAAGAATATGACTAGGGAGGACGAATATGACCTAAATGTTAATCCAATAACACAAATGAACTTATTGGATGCACAAGATTGGTTAAAAACCCTAATTGGACAAGAATAAGCCTACGGAGGACAAAAAATGACCTAATTGATCATCCTATGACACAAACACACCTATTGGATGCACAAGATTGGTTAAAAACCCTAGTTGGACAAGAACCTACCTAGGGAGGACGAAAATGACCTAAGTGATCATCCAATGACACAAACACACCTATTGGATGCACAAGATTGGTTAAAAACCCTAATTGGACAAGAATATGCCTAGGGAGGACGAAAATGACCTAATTGATCATCCAATGACACAAACACACCTATTGGATGCACAAGATTGGTTAAAAACCCAAATTGGACAAGAATATGACTAGGGAGGACGAATATGACCTAAATGTTAATCCAATAACACAAATGAACTTATTGGATGCACAAGATTGGTTAAAAACCCTAATTGGACAAGAATAAGCCTAGGGAGGACGAAAATGACCTAATTGATCATCAAATGACACAAACACACCTATTGGATGCACAAGATTGGTTAAAAACCCTAATTGGACAAGAATATGTCTAGGGAGGACGAAAATGACCTAATTGATCATCCAATGACACAAACACACCTATTGGATGCACAAGATTGGTTAAAAACCCTAATTGGACAAGAATATGCCTAGGGAGGACGAAAATGACCTAATTGATCATCCAATGACACAAACACACCTATTGGATGCACAAGATTGGTTAAGAACCCTAATTGGACAAGAATATGCCTAGGGAGGACGAAAATGATCTAAATATTAATTCAGTGACACAAACAAACTCATTGGATGCACAAGATTGGTTAAAAACCCTAATTGGACATTAATAAGCCTAGGGAGGACGAGAATGACCTAATTGATCATCCAATGACACAAATACACCTGTTGGAAGCACAACATTGGTTAAAAACCCTAATTGGACAAGAATAAGCCTAGGGAGGACGAAAATGACCTAATTGATCATCCAATGACACAAACACACCTATTGGATGCACAAGATTGGTTAAAAACCCTAATTGGACAAGAATATGCCTAGGGAGGACGAAAATGACCTAATTGATCATCCAATGACACAAATGAACTTATTGGATGCACAAGATTAGTTAAAAACCCTAATTGGACAAGAATAAGCTTTGGGAGGACGAAAATTACCTAATTGATCATCCAATGACACAAACACACCTATTGGATGCACAAGATTGGTCTAAAACTCTAAATGAGCAAGAATATGCCTAGGGAGGACGAAAATGACCAAAATGTTAATCCAATGACACAAATGAACGTATTGGATGCACAAGATTGGTTAAAAACCCTAATTGGACAAGAATAAGCCTAGGGAGGACGAAAATGACCTAATTGATCATCCAATGACACAAACACACCTATTGGATGCACAAGATTGGTTAAAAACCCTAATTGGACAAGAATATGCCTAGGGAGGACGAAAATGACCTAATTGATCATCCAATGACACAAATGAACATGTTGGATGCACAAGATTAGTTAAAAACCCTAATTGGACAAGAATAAGCCTAGGGAGGACGAAAATGACCTAATTGATCATCCAATGACACAAACACACCTATTGGATGCACAAGATTGGTTAAAAACCCTAATTGGACAAGAATATGCCTAGGGAGGACGAAAATGACCTAATTCATAATCCAATGACACAAACACACCTATTGGATGCACAACATTGGTTAAAAACCCTAATTGGACAAGAATAAGCCTAGGGAGGACGAAAATGACCTAATTGATCATCCAATGACACAAACACACCTATTGGATGCACAAGATTGGTTAAAAACCCTAATTGGACAAGAATATGCCTAGGGAGGACGAAAATGACCTAATTGTTAATCCAATGACAACACTCAACTTATTGGATGCACAAGATTGGTTAAAAACCCTAATTGGACAAGAATAAGCCTAGGGAGGACGAAAATGACCTAATTGATCATCCAATGACACAAACACACCTATTGGATGCACAAGATTGGTTAAAAACCCTAGTAGGACAAGAAAATGCATAGGGAGGACAAAAATGACCTAATTGATCATCCAATGACACTAATGAACTTATTGGATGCACAAGATTGGTTAAAAACCCTAATTGGACAAGAATAAGCCTAGGGAGGACGAAAATGACCTAATTGATCATCCAATGACACAAACACACCTATTGGATGCACAAGATGGGTTAAAAACCCTAATTGGACAAGAATATGCCTAGGGAGGACGAATATGACCTAAATCTTAATCCAATAACACAAATGAACTTATTGGATGCACAAGATTGGTTAAAAACCCTAATTGGACAAGAATAAGCCTAGGGGGAACGAAAATGACCTAATTGATCATCCAATGACACAAACACACCTATTGGATGCTCAAGATTGGTTAAAAACCCTAATTGGACAAGGATATGCCTAGGGAGGACGAAAATGACCTAAATATTAATTCAATGACACAAACAAAGTTATTGGGTGCACAAGATTGGTTAAAAACCCTAATTGGACAAGAATAAGCCTAGGGAGGACGGAAATGACCTAATTGATCATCCAATGACACAAACACACCTATTGGATGCACAAGATTGGTTAAAAACCCTACTTGGACAAGAACATGCCGAGGAAGGACGAAAATGACCTAAGTGATCATCCAATGACACTAATGAACTTATTGGATGGACAAGATTGGTTAAAAACCCTAATTGGACAAGAATAAGCCTAGGGAGGACGAAAATGACCTAATTGATCATCCAATGACACAAACACACCTATTGGATGCACAAGATTGGTTAAAAACCCTAATTGGACAAGAATATGCCTAGGGAGGACGAAAATGACCTAATTGATCATCCAATGACACAAACACACCTATTGGATGCTCAAGATTGGTTAAAAACCCTAATTGGACAAGGATATGCCTAGGGAGGACGAAAATGACCTAAATATTAATTCAATGACACAAACAAAGTTATTGGGTGCACAAGATTGGTTAAAAACCCTAATTGGACAAGAATAAGCCTAGGGAGGACGAAAATGACCTAATTGATTATCCAATGACACAAACACACCTATTGGATGCACAAGATTGGTTAAAAACCCTAATTGGACAAGAATATGCCTAGGGAGGACGGAAATGACCTAATTGATCATACAATGACACAAACACACCTATTGGAAGCACAAGATTGGTTAAAAACCCTAATTGGACAAGAATATGCCTAGAAGGACGAATATGACCTAAATGTTAATCCAATAACACAAATGAACTTATTAGATGCACAAGATTGGTTAAAAACCCTAATTGGACAAGAATATGCCTAGGGAGGACGAAAATGACCTAAATATTAATTCAATGACACAAACAAATTTATCGGATGCACAAGATTGGTTAAAAACCCTAATTGGACAAGAATAAGCCTAGGGAGGACGAAAATGACCTAATTGATCATCCAATGACACAAACACACCTATTGGATGCACAAGATTGGTTAAAAACCCTAATTGGACAAGAATATGCCTAGGGAGGACGAAAATGACCTAATTGATCATCCAATGACACAAACACACCTATTGGATGCCCAAGATTGCTTAAAAACCCAAATTGGACAAGAATATGCCTAGGGAGGACGAAAATGACCTAAATATTAATTCAATGACACAAACAAACTTATCGGATGCACAAGATTGGTTAAAAACCCTAATTGGACAAGAATAAGCCTAGGGAGGACGAAAATGACCTAATTGATCATCCAATGACACAAACACACCTATTGGATGCACAAGATTGGTTAAAAACCCTAATTGGACAAGAATATGCCTAGGGAGGACGAAAATGACCTAATTGATCATCCAATGACACAAATGAACTTATCGGATGCACAAGATTAGTTAAAAACCCTAATTGGACAAGAATAAGCCTAGGGAGGACGAAAATGACCTAATTGATCATCCAATGACACAAACACACCTATTGGATGCACAAGATTGGTTAAAAACCCTAATTGGACAAGAATAAGCCTAGGGAGGACGAAAATGACCTAATTGATCATCCAATGACACAAACACACCTATTGGATGCACAAGATTGGATAAAAACCCTAGTTGGACAAGAACATGCCTAGGGAGGACGAAAATGACCTAATTGATCATCCAATGATACTAATGAACTTATTGGATGCACAAGATTGGTTAAAAACCCTAATTGGACAAGAATAAGCCTAGGGAGGACAAAAATGACCTAATTGATCATCCAATGACACAAACACACCTATTGGATGCACAAGATTGGTTAAAAACCCTAATTGGACAAGAATATGCTTAGGAAGGACAAAAATGACCTAATTGATCATCCAATGACACAAACACACCTATTGGATGCACAAGATTGGTTAAAAACCCTAATTGGACAAGAATATGCCTAGGGAGGACGAATATGACCTAAATGTTAATCCAATAACACAAATGAACTTATTGGATGCACAAGATTGGTTAAAAACCCTAATTGGACAAGAATAAGCCTAGGGAGAACGAAAATGACCTAAGTGATCATCCAATGACACAAACACACCTATTGGATGCACAAGATTGGTTAAAAACCCTAATTGGACAAGAATAAGCCTAGTGAGGACGAAAATGACCTAATTGATCATCCAATGACACAAACACACCTATTGGATGCTCAAGATTGGTTAAAAACCCTAATTGGACAAGGATATACCTAGGGAGGACGAAAATGACCTAAATATTAATTCAATGACACAAACAAAGTTATTGGGTGCACAAGATTGGTTAAAAACCCTAATTGGACAAGAATAAGCCTAGGGAGGACGAAAATGACCTAATTGATTATCCAATGACACAAACACACCTATTGGATGCACAAGATTGGTTAAAAACCCTACTTGGACAAGAACATGCCGAGGAAGGACGAAAATGACCTAAGTGATCATCCAATGACACTAATGAACTTATTGGATGCACAAGATTGGTTAAAAACCCTAATTGGACAAGAATAAGCCTAGGGAGGACGAAAATGACCTAATTGATCATCCAATGACACAAACACACCTATTGGATGCACAAGATTGGTTAAAAACCCTAATTGGACAAGAATATGCCTAGGGAGGACGAATATGACCTAAATGTTAATCCAATAACACAAATGAACTTATTGGATGCACAAGATTGGTTAAAAACCCTAATTGGACAATAATAAGCCTAGGGAGAACGAAAATGACCTAAATGTTAATCCAATGACACAACTCAACTTATTGGATGCACAAGATGGGTTAAAAACCCTAATTGGACAAGAATAAGCCTAGGGAGGACGAAAATGACCTAATTGATCATCCAATGACACAAACACACCTATTGGATGCACAAGATTGGTTAAAAACCCTAATTGGACAAGAATATGCCTAGGGAGGACGAAAATGACCTAAATGTTAATCCAATTACACAAATGAACTTATTGGATGCACATGATTGGTTAAAAACCCTAATTGGACAAGAATAAGCCTAGGGAGGACGAAAATGACCTAATTGATCATCCAATGACACAAACACACCTATTGGATGCACAAGATTGGTTAAAAACCCTAATTGGACAAGAATATGCCTAGGGAGGACGAAAATGACCTAAATATTAATTCAATGACATAAACACACCTGTTGGATGCACAAGATTGGTTAAAAACCCTAATTGGACAAGAATAAGCCTAGGGAGGACGAAAATGACCTAATTGATCATCCAATGACACAAACACACCTATTGGATGCACAAGATTGGTTAAAAACCCTAATTGGACAAGAATATGCCTAGGAAGGTCGAAAATGACCTAATTGATCATCCAATGACACAAACACACCTATTGGATGCACAAGATTGGTTAAAAACCCTAATTGGACAAGAATATGCCTAGGGAGGACGAAAATGACCTAAATATTAATTCAATGACATAAACAAACTTATTGGATGCACAAGATTGGTAAAAAACCCTAATTGGACAAGAATAAGCCTAGGGAGAACGAAAATGACCTAATTGATCATTCAATGACACAAACACACCTATTGGATGCACAAGATTGGTTAAAAACCCTAATTGGACAAGAATATGCCTAGGGAGGACAGATATGACCTAAATGTTAATCCAATGACACAAATGAACTTATTGGATGCACAAGATTGGTTAAAAACCCTAATTGGACAAGAATAAGCCTAGGGAGGACGAAAATGACCTAATTGATCATCCAATGACACAAACACACCTATTGGATGCACAAGATTGGTTAAAAACCCTAATTGGACAAGAATATGCCTAGGGAGGACGAAAATGACCTAAATATTAATTCAATGACACAAACAAACTTATTGGATGCACTAGATTGGTTAAAAACCCTAATTGGACAAGAATAAGCCTAGGGAGGACGAAAATGACCTATTTGAGCATCCAATGACACAAACACACCTATTGGATGCACAAGATTGGTTAAAAACCCTAGTTCGACAAGAACATGCCTAGGGAGGACGAAAATGACCTAATTCATCATCCAATGACACAAACACACCTATTGGATGCACAAGATTGGTTAAAAACCATAATTGGACAAGAATAAGCCTAGGGAGGACAAAAATGACCTAATTGATCATCCAATGACACAAACACACCTATTGGATGCACAAGATTGGTTAAAAACCCTAATTGGACAAGAATATGCCTAGGGAGGACGAAAATGACCTAAATATTAATTCAATGACATAAACAAACTTGTTGGATGCACAAGATTGGGTAAAAACCCTAATTGGACAAGAATAAGCCTAGGGAGGACGAAAATGACCAAAATATTAATTCAATGACACAAACAAAGTTATTGGATGCACAAGATTGGTTAAAAACCCAATGACACAAATGTTAATCCAATGACACAAATGAACTTATTGGATGCACAAGATTGGTTAAAAACCCTAATTGGACAAGAATAAGCCTAGGGAGGACGAAAATGACCTAATTGATCATCCAATGACACAAACACACCTATTGGATGCACAAGATTGGTTAAAAACCCTAATTGGACAAGAATAAGTTTAGTGAGGACGAAAATGACCTAATTGATCATCCAATGACACAAACACACCTATTGGATGCACAAGATTGGTTAAAAACCCTAATTGGACAAGAATATGCCTAGGGAGGACGAAAATGACCTAATTGATCATCCAATGACACAAATGAACTTATTGGATGCACACGATTAGTTAAAAACCCTAATTGGACAAGAATAAGCCTAGGGAGGACGAAAGTGACCTAATTGATCATCCAATGACACAAACACACCTATTGGATGCACAAGATTGGTTAAAAAGCCTAATTGGACAAGAATATTCCTAGGGAGGACGAAAATGACCTACATATTAATTCAATGACATAAACAAACTTATTGGATGAACAAAATTGGTTAAAAACCCTAATTGGACAAGAATATGCCTACGGAGGACGAAAATGACCTAATTGATCATCCAATGACACAAACACACCTATTGGATGCACAAGATTGGTTAAAAACCCTAATTGGACAAGAATATGCCTAGGGAGGACGAAAATGACCTAAATATTAATTCAATGACATAAACAAACTTATTGGATGCACAAGATTGGTTAAAAACCCTAATTGGACAAGAATAAGCCTAGGGAGGACGAAAATGACCTAATTGATCATCCAATGTCACAAACACACCTATTGGAAGCACAAGATTGGTTAAAAACCCTAATTGGACAAGAATAAGCCTAGGGAGGACGAAAATGACCTAATTGATCATCCAATGACACAAACAAACTTATTGGATGCACAAGATTGGTTAAAAACCCTAATTGGACAAGAATAAGACTAGGGAGGACGAAAATGACCTAATTGATCATCCAATGACACAAACACACCTATTGGATGCAAAAGATTGGTTAAAAACCCTAATTGGACAAGATGATGCCTAGAGAGGACGAAAATGACCTAAATATGAATTCAATGACACAAACAAACTTATTGGATGCACAAGATTGGTTAAAAACCCTAATTGGACAAGAATATGCCTAGCGAGGACGAAAATGACCTAAATATTAATTCAATGACACAAACAAAGTTATTGGATGCACAAGATTGGTTAAAAACCCTAATTGGACAAGAATAAGCCTAGGGAGGACGAAAATGACCTAATTGATCATCCAATGACACAAACACACCTATTGGATGCACAAGATTGGTTAAAAACCCTAATTGGACAAGAATAAGCCTAGAGAGGACCAAAATGACCTAATTGATCATCCAATGACACAAGCACACCTATTGGATACACAAGATTGGTTAAAAACCATAATTGGACAAGAATATGCCTAGGGAGGACGAAAATGACCTAAATGTTAATCCAATGACACAAATGAACTTATTGGATGCACAAGATTGGTTAAAAACCCTAATTGGACAAGAATAAGCCTAGGGAGGACGAAAATGACCTAATTGATCATCCAATGACACAAACACACCTATTGGATGCACAAGATTGGTTAAAAACCCTAGTTGGACAAGAACATGCCTAGGGAGGACGAAAATCACCTAATTGATCATCCAATGACACTAATGAACTTATTGGATGCACAAGATTGGTTAAAAACCCTAATTGGACAAGAATAAGCCTAGCGGGGACGAAAATGACCTAATTGATCATCCAATGACACAAACACACCTATTGGATGCACAAAATTGGTTAAAAACCCTAGTTGGACAAGAACATGCCTAGGGAGGACGAAAATGACCTAATTGATCATCCAATGACACTAATGAACTTATTGGATGCACAAGATTGGTTAAAAACCCTAATTGGACAAGAATAAGCCTAGGGAGGACGAAAATGACCTAATTGATCATCCAATGACACAAACACACCTATTGGATGCACAAGATTGGTTAAAAACCCTAATTGGACAAGAATATGCCTAGGGAGGACGAAAATGACCTAATTGATCATCCAATTACACAAACACACCTATTGGATACACAAGATTGGTTAAAAACCCTAATTGGACAAGAATATGCCTAGGGAGGACGAATATGACCTAAATGTTAATCCAATAACACAAATGAACTTATTGGATGCACAAGGTTGGTTAAAAACCCTAATTGGACAAGAATAAGCCTAGGGAGGACAAAAATGACCTAATTGATCATCCAATGACACAAACACACCTATTGGATGCACAAGATTGGTTAAAAACCATAATTGGACAAGAATATGCCTAGCGAGGACGAAAATGACCTAAATATTAATTCAATGACACAAACAAACTTATTGGATGCACAAGATTGGTTAAAAACCCTAATTGGACAAGAATAAGCCTAGGGAGGACGAAAATGACCTAATTGATCATCCAATGACACAAACACACCTATTGGATGCACAAGACTGGTTAAAAACCCTAATTGGACAAGAATATTCCTAGGGAGGACGAAAATGACCTAAATATTAATTCAATGATACAAACAAAGTTATTGGATACACAAGATTGGTTAAAAATCCTAATTGGACAAGAATAAGCCTAGGGAGGACGAAAATGACCTAATTGATCATCCAATGACACAAACACACCTATTGGATGCACAAGATTGGTTAAAAACCCTAATTGGACAAGAATATGCCTAAGGAGGACGAAAATGACCTAAATATTAATTCAAGTACACAAACAAACTTATCGGATGCACAACATTGGTTAAAAACCCTAATTGGACAAGAATAAGCCTAGGGAGGACGAAAATGACCTAATTGATCATCCAATGACACAAACACACCTATTGGATGCACAAGATTGGTTAAAAACCCTAATTGGACAAGAATAAGCCTAGGGAGGACGAAAATGATCTAATTGATCATCCAATGACACAAACACACCTATTGGATGCACAAGATAGGTTAAAAACCTTCATTGGACAAGAATATGCCTAGGGAGGACGAAAATGACCTAATTGATCATCCAATGACACAAACACACCTATTGGATGCAGAAGATCGGTTAAAAACTCTAATTGGACAAGAATAAGCCTAGGGAGGACGAAAATGACCTAATTGATCATCCAATGACACAAACACACCTATTGGATGCACAAGATTGGTTAAAAACCCTAATTGGACAAGAATATGCCTAGGGAGGACGAAAATGACCTAATTGATCATCCAATGACACAAATGAACTTATTGATTGCACAAGATTAGTTAAAAACCCTAATTGGACAAGAATAAGCCTAGGGAGGACGAAAATGACCTAATTGATCATGCAATGACACAAACACACCTATTGGATGCACAAGATTGGCTAAAAACCCTAATTGGACAAGAATAAGCGTAGGGAGAACGAAAATGACCTAAATATTAATCCAATGACACAACTCAACTTATTGGATGCACAAGATTGGTTAAAAACCCTAATTGGACAAGAATAAGCCTAGGGAGGACGAAAATGACCTAATTGATCATCCAATGACACAAACACACCTATTGGATGCACAAGATTGGTTAAAAACCCTAATTGGACAAGAATATGCCTAGGGAGGACGAAAATGACATAATGTTAATCCAATGACACAAATGAACTTATTGGATGCACAAGATTGGTTAAAAACCCTAATTGGACAAGAATATGCCTAGGGAGGACGAAAATGACCATATTGATCATCCAATGACACAAACACACCTATTGGATGCACAAGATCGGTTAAAAACCCTAATTGGACAAGAATAAGCCTAGGGAGGACGAAAATGACCTAATTGATCATCCAATGACACAAACACACCTATTGGATGCACAAGATTGGTTAAAAACCCTAATTGGACAAGAATATGCCTAGGGAGGACGAAAATGACCTAATTGATCATCCAATGACACAAACACACCTATTGGATGCACAAGATTCGTTAAAAACCCTAATTGGACAAGAATATGCCTAGGGAGGACGAAAATGACCTAACTGATCATCCAATGACACAAACACACCTATTGGATGCACAAGATTGGTTAAAAACCCTAATTGGACAAGAATATGCCTAGGGAGGACGAAAATGACCTAAATGTTCATCCAATGACACAAATGAACTTATTGGATGCACAAGTTTGGTTAAAAACCCTAATTGGACAAGAATAAGGCCAGGGAGGGCGAAAATGAACTAAATGTTCGTCCAATGACACAAACACAGCTATTGGATGCACAAGATTGCATAAAAACCCTAATTGGACAAGAATAAGACTAGGGAGGACGAAAATGACCTAAATGTTAATCCAATGACACAAATGAATTTATTGGATGCACAAGATTGGTTAAAAACCCTAATTGGACAAGAATATGCCTAGGGAGGATGAAAATGACCTAATTGATCATCCAATGACACAAACACATCAATTGGATGCACAAGATTGGTTAAAAACCCTAATTGGACAAGAATAAGCCTAGGGAGGATGAAAATGACCTAATTGATCATCCAATGACACAGACACACCTATTGGATGCACAAGATTGGTTAAAAACCCTAATTGGACAAGAATATGCCTAGGGAGGACGAAAATGACCTAATTGGTCATCCAATGACACAAACACACCTATTGGATGCACAAGATTGGTTAAAAACCCTAATTGGACAAGAATAAGCCTAGGGAGGATGAAAATAACCAAATTGATCATCCAATGACACAAACACACCTATTGGATGCACAAGATTGGTTTAAAACCCTAATTGGACAAGAATATGCCTAGGGAGGACGAAAATGACCTAAATGTTAATCCAATGACACAAATGAATTTATTAGATGCACAAGATTGGTTAAAAACACTAATTGGACAAGAATATGCCTAGGGAGGATGAAAATGACCTAATTGATCATCCAATGACACAAACACACCTATTGGATGCACAAGATTGGTTAGAAACCCAAATTGGACAAGAATAAGCCTAGGGAGGACGAAAATGGCCTAATTGATCATCCAATGACACAAACACACCTATTGGATGCACAAGATTGGTTAAAAACCCTAATTGGACAAGAATAAGCCTAGGGAGGACGAAAATGACCTAATTGATCATCCAATGACACAAACACACCTATTGGATGCACAAGATTGGTTAAAAACCCTAATTGGACAAGAATATGCCTAGAGAGATCGAAAATGACCTAAATTGATCATCCAATGACACAAACTCACCTATTGGATGCACAAGATTGGTTAAAAACCCTAATTGGACAAGAATATGCCTAGGGAGGACGAAAATGACCTAAATATTAATTCAACACAAATGAACTTATTGGATGCACAAGATGGGTTAAAAACCCTAATTGGTCGAGAATAAGCCTAGGGAGGACGAAAATGACCTAAATGTTAATCCAATGACGAAACTCAACTTATTGGATGCACAAGATTGGTTAAAAACCATAATTGGGCAAGAATAAGCATAGGGACGATGAAAATGACCTAATTGATCATCCAACGACACAAACATACCTATTGGATGCACAAGATTGGTTAAAAACCCTAATTAAACAAGAATACGCCTAGGGAGGACGAAAATGACCTAATTGATCATCCAATGACACAAACACACCAATTGGATGCACAAGATTGGATAAAAACCCTAATTGGACAAGAATAAGCCTAGGGAGGACGAAAATGACCTAAATACTAATTCAATGACACAAACAAACTTATTGGATGCACAAGATTGGTTAAAAACCCTAATTGGACAAGAATAAGCCTAGGGAGGACGACAATGACCTAATTGATCATCCAATGACACACACACACCTATTGGAAGCACAAGATTGGTTAAAAACCCTAATTGGACAAGAATAGGCCTAGGGAGGATGACAATGACCTAATTGATCATCCAATGACACAAACACACCTATTGGATGCACAAGATTGGTTAAAAACCCATATTGGACAAGAATATGCCTAGGGAGGTTGAATATGACCTAAATGTTAATTTAATGACAAAAACGTACTTATTGGATGCACAACATTGGTTAAAAATCCTAATTGGACAAGAATATGCCTAAGGAGGACGAAAATGACCTAAATATTAATGCAATGACACAAACAAACTTATTGGATGCACAAGATTGGTTAAAAACCCTAATTGGACAAGAATAAGCCTAGGGAGGACGAAAATGACCTAATTGATCATCCAATGACACAAACACACCTATTGGATGCACAAGATTGGTTAAAAACCCAAATTGGACAAGAATATGCCTAGGGACGACGAAAATGACCTAATTGATCATCCAATGACACAAACATACCTATTGGATGCACAAGATTTGTTAAAAACCCTAATTAAACAAGAATATGCCTAGGGAGGACGAAAATGACCTAATTGATCATCCAATGACACAAACACACCAATTGGATGCACAAGATTGGTTAAAAACCCTAATTGGACAAGAATAAGCCTAGGGAGGACGAAAATGACCTAAATATTAATTCAATGACACAAACAAACTTATTGGATGCACAAGATTGGTTAAAAACCCTAATTGGACAAGAATAAGCCTAGGGTGGATGACAATGACCTAATTGATCATCCAATGACACAAACACACCTATTGGATGCACAAGATTGGTTAAAAACCCTAATTGGACAAGAATAGGTCTAGGGAGGATGACAATGACCTAATTGATCATCCAATGACACAAACACACCTATTGGATGCACAAGATTGGTTAAAAACCCTAATTGGACAAGAAAATGCCTAGGGAGGACGAAAATGACCTAATTGATCATCCAATGACACAAACACACTTATTGGATGCACAAGATTGGTTAAAAACCCTAATTGGATAAGAATATGCCTAGGGAGGATGAAAATGACCTAATTGATCATCCAATGACACAAACACACCTATTGGATGCACAAGATTGGTTAAAAACCCTAATTGGACAAGAATAAGCCTAGGGAGGACGAAAATGACCTAATTGATCATCCAATGACACAAACACACCTATTGGATGCACAAGATTGGTTAAAAACCCTAATTGGACAAGAATATGCCTAGGGTGGACGAAAATGACCTTAATGTTAATCCAATGACACAAATGAACTTATTGGATGCACAAGATTGGTTAAAAACCCTAATTGGACAAGAATAAGCCTAGGGAGGACGAAAATGACCTAATTGATCATCCAATGACACAAACACACCTATTGGATGCACAAGATTGGTTAAAAACCCTAGTTGGACAAGAATATGCCTAGGGAGGACGAAAATGACCTAATTGATCATCCAATGACACAAACACACCTATTGGATGCACAAGATTGGTTAAAAACCCTAGTTGGACAAGAATATGCCTAGGGAGGACGAAAATGACCTAATTGATCATCCAATGACACAAATGAACTTATTGGATGCACAAGATTGGTTTAAAACCCTAATTGGCCGAGAATAAGCCTAGGGAGAACGAAAATGACCTAAATGTTAATCCAATGACACAACTCAACTTATTGGATGCACAAGATTGGTTAAAAACCCTAATTGGACAAGAATAAGCCTAGGGAGGACGAAAATGACCTAATTGATCATCCAATGACACAAACACACCTATTGGATGCACAAGATTGGTTAAAAACCCTAGTTGGACAAGAATATGCCTAGGGAGGACGAAAATGACCTAATTGATCATCCAATGACACAAACACACCTATTGGATGCATAAGATTGGTTAAAAACCCTAATTGGACAAGAATAAGCCTAGGGAGGACGAAAATGACCTAATTGATCATCCAATGACACAAACAAACATATTGGATCCACAAGATTGGTTAAAAACCCTAATTGGACAAGAATAAGCCTAGGGAGGACGAAAATGACCTAATTGATCATCCAATGACACAAACACACCTATTGGATGCACAAGATTGGTTAAAAACCCTAATTGGACAAGAATATGCCTAGGGAGGACGAAAATGACCTAAATGTTAATCCAATGACACAAATTAACTTATTGGATGCACAAGATTGGTTAAAAACCTTAATTGGACAAGAATAAGTCTAGGGAGGACGAAAATGACCTAATTGATCATCCAATGACACAAACCAACCTATTGGATCCAAAAGATTGGTTAAAAACTCTAATTTGACAAGATGATGCCTAGGGAGGACGAAAATGACCTAAATATTAATTCAATGACACAACAATTTTATTGGATGCACAAGATTGGTTAAAAACCCTAATTGGACAAGAATAAGCCTAGGGAGGACGAAAATGACCTAATTGATCATCCAATGACACAAACACACCTATTGGATGCACAAGATTGGTTAAAAACCCTAATTGGACAAGAATATGCCTAGGGAGGACGAAAATGACCTAATTGATCATCCAATGACACAAACACATCTATTGGAAGCACAAGATTGGTTAAAAACCCTAATTGGACAAGAATATGCAAAGGGAGGACGACAATGACCTAATTGATCATCCAATGACACAAACACAACTATTGGATCCACAAGATTGGTTAAAAACTCTAATTGGACAAGAATATACCTAGGCAGGACGAAAATGACTTAATTGATCATCCAATGACACAAACACATCTATTGGATGCACAAGATCGGTTAAAAACCCTAATTGGACAAGAATAAGCCTAGGGAGGACGAAAATGACCTAATTGATCATCCAATGACACAAACACACCTATTGGATGCACAAGATTGGTTAAAAACCCTAATTGGACAAGAATATGCCTAGGGAGGACGAAAATGACCTAATTGGTCATCCAATGACACAAACACACCTATTGGATGCACAAGATTGGTTAAAAACCCTAATTGGACAAGAATAAGCCTAGGGAGGACGAAAATAACCTAATTGATCATCCAATGACACAAACACACCTATTGGATGCACAAGATTGGTTAAAAACCCTAATTGGACAAGAATATGCCTAGGCAGGACGAAAATGATCTAAATGTTAATCCAATGACACAAATGAACTTATTGGATGCACAAGATTGGTTAAAAACCCTAATTGGACAAGAATAAGCCTAGGGAGGACGAAAATGACCTAATTGATCATCCAATGACACAAACACACCTATTGGATGCACAAGATTGGTTAAAAACCCTAATTGGACAAGAATATGCCTAGGGAGGACGAAAATGACCTAATTGATCATCCAATGACACAAACACACCTATTGGACGCACAAGATTGGTTAGAAACCCTAATTGGACAAGAATATGCCTAGGGAGGACGAAAATGATCTAAATATTAATTCAGTGACACAAACAAACTCATTGGATGCACAAGATTGGTTAAAAACCCTAATTGGACATTAATAAGCCTAGGGAGGACGAGAATGACCTAATTGATCATCCAATGACACAAATACACCTATTGGAAGCACAAGATTGGTTAAAAACCCTAATTGGACAAGAATAAGCCTAGGGAGGACGAAAATGACCTAATTGATCATCCAATGACACAAACACACCTATTGGATGCACAAGATTGGTTAAAAACCCTAATTGGACAAGAATATGCCTAGGGAGGACGAAAATGACCTAATTGATCATCCAGTGAAACAAACACACCTATTGGATGCACAAGATTGGTTAAGAACCCTAATTGGACAAGAATATGCCTAGGGAGGACGAAAATGATCTAAATATTAATTCAGTGACACAAACAAACTCATTGGATGCACAAAATTGGTTAAAAACCCTAATTGGACATTAATAAGCCTAGGGAGGACGAGAATGACCTAATTGATCATCCAATGACACAAATACACCTATTGGAAGCACAAGATTGGTTAAAAACCCTAATTGGACAAGAATAAGCCTAGGGAGGACGAAAATGACCTAATTGATCATCCAATGACACAAACACACCTATTGGATGCACAAGATTGGTTAAAAACCCTAATTGGACAAGAATATGCCTAGGGAGGACGAAAATGACCTAATTCATAATCCAATGACACAAACACACCTATTGGATGCACAACATTGGTTAAAAACCCTAATTGGACAAGAATAAGCCTAGGGAGGACGAAAATGACCTAATTGATCATCCAATGACACAAACACACCTATTGGATGCACAAGATTGGTTAAAAACCCAAATTGGACAAGAATATGCCTAGGGACGACGAAAATGACCTAATTGATCATCCAATGACACAAACATACCTATTGGATGCACAAGATTTGTTAAAAACCGTAATTAAACAAGAATATGCCTAGGGAGGACGAAAATGACATAATTGATCATCCAATGACACAAACACACCAATTGGATGCACAAGATTGGTTAAAAACCCTAATTGGACAAGAATAAGCCTAGGGAGGACGAAAATGACCTAAATATTAATTCAATGACACAAACAAACTTATTGAATGCACAAGATTGGTTAAAAACCCTAATTGGACAAGAATAAGCCTAGGGAGGACGACAATGACCTAATTGATCATCCAATGACACACACACCCCTAATGGAAGCACAAGATTGGTTAAAAACCCTAATTGGACAAGAATAGGCCTAGGGAGGATGACAATGACCTAATTGATCATCCAATGACACAAACACACCTATTGAATGCACAAGATTGGTTAAAAACCCTAATTGGACAAGAATATGCCTAGGGAGGACGAATATGACCTAAATGTTAATTCAATGACAAAAACGTACTTATTGGATGCACAACATTGGTTAAAAACCCTAATTGGGCAAGAATATGCCTAAGGAGGACGAAAATGACCTAAATATTAATTCAATGACACAAACAAACTTATTGGATGCACAAGATTGGTTAAAAACCCTAATTGGACAAGAATAAGCCTAGGGAGGACGAAAATGACCTAATTGATCATCCAATGACACAAACGCACCTATTGGATGCACAAGATTGGTTAAAAACCCTAATTGGACAAGAATATGCCTAGGGACGACGAAAATGGCCTAATTGATCATCCAATGACACAAACATACCTATTGGATGCACAAGATTTGTTAAAAACCCTAATTAAACAAGAATATGCCTAGGGAGGACGAAAATGACCTAAATATTAATTCAATGACACAAACAAACTTATTGGATGCACAAGATTGGTTAAAAACCCTAATTGGACAAGAATAAGCCTAGGGAGGACGTCAATGACCTAATTGATCATCCAATGACACAAACACACCTATTGGATGCACAAGATTGGTTAAAAACCCTAATTGGACAAGAATAGGCCTAGGGAGGATGACAATGATCTAATTGATCATCCAATGACACAAACACACCTATTGGATGCACAAGATTGGTTAAAAACCCTAATTGGACAAGAATATGCCTAGGGAGGAGGAATATGACCTAAATGTTAATCCAATGGCACAACTCAACTTATTGGATGCACAAGATTGGTTAAAATCCCTAATTGGACAAGAATAAGCCTAGGGAGGACGAAAATGACCTAAATATTAATTCAATGACACATACAAACTTATTGGATGCACAAGATTGGTTAAAAACCCCAATTGGACAAGAATAAGCCTATGGAGGACGAAAATGACCTAATTGATCATCCAATGACACTAACACACCTATTGGATGCACAAGATTGGTTAAAAACCCTAATTGGACAAGAATAAGCCTAAGGAGGACGAAAATGACCTAATTGATCATCCAATCACACAAACACACCTATTGGATGCACAAGATTGGTTAAAAACCCTAGTTGGACGAGAATATGCCTAGGGAGGACGAAAATGACCTAATTGATCATCCAATGACACAAATGAACTTATTGGATGCACAAGATTGGTTAAAAACCCTAATTGGACAAGAATAAGCATAGAAAGGACGAAAATGACCTAATTGATCATCCAATGACACAAACACACCTATTTGATACACAAGATTGGTTAAAAATCCTAATTCGACAAGAATATGCCTAGGGAGGACGAAAATGACGTAAATGTTAATCCAATGACACAAATGAACTTATTGGATGCACAAGATTGGTTAAAAACCCTAATTGGACAAGAATAAGCCTAGGAAGGACGAAATGACCTAATTGATCATCCAATGACACAAAGACACCTATTGGATGCACAAGATTGGTTAAAAACCCTAATTGGACAAGAATATGCCTAGGGAGGACGAAAATGACCTAATTGATCATCCAATGACACAAACACACCTATTGGATGCACAAGATTGGTTAAAAACCCTAATTGGACAAGAATAAGCCTAGGGAGGACGAATATGACCTAAATGATAATCCAATAACACAAATAAACTTATTGGATGCACAAGATTGGTTTAAAACCCTAATTGGACAAGAATAAGCCTAGGGAGAACGATAATGACCTAATTGATCATCCAATGACACAAACACACCTATTGGATGCACAAGATTGGTTAAAAATCCTAATTGGACAAGAATATGCCTAGGGAGGACGAAAATGACCTAAATGTTAATCCAATGACACAAATGAACTTATTGGATGCACAAGATTGCTTAAAAACCCTAGTTGGACAAGAATAAGCCTAGGGAGGACGAAAATGACCTAATTGATCATCCAATGACACAAACACACCTATTGGATGCACAAGATTGGTTAAAAACCCTAATTGGACAAGAATATGCCTAGGGAGGACGAAAATGACCTCAATGTAAATCCAATGACACAAATGAACTTATTGGATGCACAAGATTGGTTAAAAACCCTAATTGGACAAGAATAAGCCTAGGGAGGACGAAAATGACCTAATTGATCATCCAATGACACAAACACACCTATTGGATGCACAAGATTGGTTAAAAACCCTAATTGGACAAGAATATGCCTAGGGAGGACGAAAATGACCTAAATGTTAATCCGATGACACAAATGAACTTATTAGATGTACAAGATTGGTTAAAAACCCTAATTGGACAAGAATAAGCCTAGGGAGGACGAAAATGACCTAATTGATCATCCAATGACACAAACACACCTATTGGATGCACAAGATTGGTTAAAAACCCTAATTGGACAAGAATATGCCTAGGGAGGACGAAAATGACCTAAATATTAATTCAATGACACAAACAAACTTATTTGAGGCACAAGATTGGTTAAAAACCCTAATTGGCCAAGAATAAGCCTAGGGAGGACGAAAATGACCTAATTGATCATCCAATGACACAAACACACCTATTGGATGCACAAGATTGGTTAAAAACCCTAATTGGACAAGAATAAGCCTAGGGAGGACGAAAATGACCTAATTGATCATCCAATGACACAAACACACCTATTGGATGCACAAGATTGGTTAAAAGCCCTAATTGGACAAGAATATGCCTAGGGAGGACGAAAGTGACCTAATTGATCATCCAATGACACAAACGAACTTATTGGATGCACAAGATTAGTTAAAAACCCTAATTGGACAAGAATAAGCCTAGGGAGGACGAAAATGACCTAAATATTAATTCAATGACACAAACAAACTTATTGGATGCACAAGATTGGTTAAAAACCCTAATTGGACAAGAATAAGCCTAGGGAGGACGACAATGACCTAATTGATCATCCAATGACACACACACACCTATTGGAAGCACAAGATTGGTTAAAAACCCTAATTGGACAAGAATAGGCCTAGGGAGGATGACAATGACCTAATTGATCATCCAATGACACAAACACACCTATTGGATGCACAAGATTGGTTAAAAACCCATATTGGACAAGAATATGCCTAGGGAGGTTGAATATGACCTAAATGTTAATTCAATGACAAAAACGTACTTATTGGATGCACAACATTGGTTAAAAATCCTAATTGGACAAGAATATGCCTAAGGAGGACGAAAATGACCTAAATATTAATTCAATGACACAAACAAACTTATTGGATGCACAAGATTGGTTAAAAACCCTAATTGGACAAGAATAAGCCTAGGGAGGACGAAAATGACCTAATTGATCATCCAATGACACAAACACACCTATTGGATGCACAAGATTGGTTAAAAACCCAAATTGGACAAGAATATGCCTAGGGACGACGAAAATGACCTAATTGATCATCCAATGACACAAATATACCTATTGGATGCACAAGATTTGTTAAAAACCCTAATTAAACAAGAATATGCCTAGGGAGGACGAAAATGACCTAATTGATCATCCAATGACACAAACTCACCAATTGGATGCACAAGATTGGTTAAAAACCCTAATTGGACAAGAATAAGCCTAGGGAGGACGAAAATGACCTAAATATTAATTCAATGACACAAACAAACTTATTGGATGCACAAGATTGGTTAAAAACCCTAATTGGACAAGAATAAGCCTAGGGAGGACGACAATGACCTAATTGATCATCCAATGACACACACACACCTATTGGAAGCACAAGATTGGTTAAAAACCCTAATTGGACAAGAATAGGCCTAGGGAGGATGACAATGACCTAATTGATCATCCAATGACACAAACACACCTATTGAATGCACAAGATTGGTTAAAAACCCTAATTGGACAAGAATATGCCTAGGGAGGACGAATATGACCTAAATGTTAATTCAATGACAAAAACGTACTTATTGGATGCACAACATTGGTTAAAAACCATAATTGGACAAGAATATGCCTAAGGAGGACGAAAATGACCTAAATATTAATTCAATGACACAAACAAACCTATTGGATGCACAAGATTGGTTAAAAACCCTAATTGGACAAGAATAAGCCTAGGGAGGACGAAAATGACCTAATTGATCATCCAATGACACAAACACACCTATTGGATGCACAAGATTGGTTAAAAGCCCTAATTGGACAAGAATATGCCTAGGGACGACGAAAATGACCTAATTGATCATCCAATGACACAAACATACCTATTGGATGCACAAGATTTGTTAAAAACCCTAATTAAACAAGAATATGCCTAGGGAGGACGAAAATGACCTAAATATTAATTCAATGACACAAACAAACTTATTGGATGCACAAGATTGGTTAAAAACCCTAATTGGACAAGAATAAGCCTAGGGAGGACGTCAATGACCTAATTGATCATCCAATGACACAAACACACCTATTGGATGCACAAGATTGGTTAAAAACCCTAATTGGACAAGAATAGGCCTAGGGAGGATGACAATGATCTAATTGATCATCCAATGACACAAACACACCTATTGGATGCACAAGATTGGTTAAAAACCCTAATTGGACAAGAATATGCCTAGGGAGGACGAATATGATCTAAATGTTAATCCAATGGCACAACTCAACTTATTGGATGCACAAGATTGGTTAAAAACCCTAATTGGACAAGAATAAGCCTAGGGAGGACGAAAATGACCTAAATATTAATTCAATGACACAAACAAACTTATTGGATGTACAAGATTGGTTAAAAACCCCAATTGGACAAGAATAAGCCTAGGGAGGACGAAAATGACCTAATTGATCATCCAATGACACAAACACACCTATTGGATGCACAAGATTGGTTAAAACCCTAATTGTACAAGAATAAGCCTAAGGAGGACGAAAATGACCTAATTGATCATCCAATGACACAAACACACCTATTGGATGCACAAGATTGGTTAAAAACCCTAGTTGGACAAGAATATGCCTAGGGAGGACGAAAATGACCTAATTGATCATCCAATGACACAAATGAACTTATTGGATGCACAAGATTGGTTAAAAACCCTAATTGGACAAGAATAAGCCTAGGGAGGACGAAAATGACCTAATTGATCATCCAATGACACAAACACACCTATTGGATGCACAAGATTGGTTAAAAACCCTAATTGGACAAGAATATGCCTAGGGAGGACGAAAATGACCTAAATGTTAATCCAATGACACAACTCAACTTTTTGGATGCACAAGATTGGTTTAAAACCCTAGTTGGACAAGAATAAGCCTAGGGAGGACAAAAATGACCTAATTAATCATCCAATGACACAAACACACCTATTGGATGCACAAGATTGGTTAAAAACCCTAATTGGACAAGCATAAGCCTAGGGAGGACGAAAATGACCTAATTGATCATCCAATGACACAAACACACCTATTGGATGCACAAGATTGGTTAAAAACCCTAATTGGACAAGAATATGCCTAGGGAGGACGAAAATGACCTAAATGTTAATCCAATGAAACAACTCAACTTATTGGATGCACAAGATTGGTTAAAAACCCTAATTGGACAAGAATTAGCCTAGGGAGGACGAAAATAACCTAATTGATCATCCAACGACACAAACACACCTATTGGATGCACAAGATTGGTTAAAAACCCTAATTGGACAAGAATAAGCCTAGGGAGGACGAAAATGACCTAATTGATCATCCAATGACACAAACACACCTATTAGATGCACAAGATTGGCTAAAAACCCTAATTGGACAAGAATAAGCCTAGGGAGGACGAAAATGACCTAATTGATCATCCAATGACACAAACACACCTATTGGATGCACAAGATTGGTTAAAAACCCTAATTGGACAAGAATATGCCTAGGGAGGACGAAAATGACCTAAATATTAATTCAATGTCACAAACAAAGTTATTGGATGCACAAGATTGGTTAAAAACCCTAATTGGACAAGAATAAGCCTAGGGAGGATGAAAATGACCTAATTGATCATCCAATGACACAAACACACCTATTGGAAGCACAAGATTGGTTAAAAACCCTAATTGGACAAGAATTGATGAGGACATAAAATTCTTAACCAACGAAGAAAGCCTAGAGGATATTCAAGGTCTTGGAACCCCAATGACAAGAGCAAGGTCAAAGAAGGCGAAGGAGGTTCTAAATAACTTGATAGCCACTTTATTTGAAGCAAGTACAACTCATGAAGAATTGAAGCCCAAGATTGTCAATTGCTTAACCCAAATTGAAGAAGTTAAGGAATGAAGGCGGCATTTATGTGTTATCAAATTTTAATATTAGTTTTACTTAAATTAATAGACTAAATTAATAAGAAATTTGGGTGTAACTGTTAAAATTTTAGTTGGGCCAAATTTAGAGAACTTTTTAGGAATTGCCATTATAAAAGGCAAACTCTTATTTTTCTTAAGGAGATTTTTTGAACATTGTTTTTGTGAGGCTTTGCTCTCTAGAGTTCTTGAAAGAATTCATCTAGAACTTATCAAGGTTGTTAATCCTTGTGGCGTTCTTCTTATTTTATCAATCCTTAGATTGTGGCACCATTTTGTTCTTGGTTTCTTTGCTGAATAATAATATTGAGTTTCCTTTACATCAAATCCTAATACCCCCAATTCTTCCAATTTTCGTGATCAGTAAACTGCATTCATATCTCGAGTTCTATATACTGGTTTTCGGTGATTCAAAAGCCTAACTTGCGTTTCAGAACGTCATCTTTCACCTCGTTTTGGAATCGGCCGAATCGAAGTTTCACAGCTCCTTTTATCGCATTCTGCAGTTTTACGGGATTTTCACTCAAATTTGTAAGTTTCCAACCTAGAACGATCCTTATAGTAAACCATGACTAGTAAGATCATATCAAGAATATGCCTAGGGAGGACCAAAATGACCTAAATATTAATTCAATGACACAAACAAACTTATTGGATGCACAAGATTGGTTAAAAACCCTAATTGGACAAGAATAAGCCTAGGGAGGACGAAAATGACCTAATTGATCATCCAATGACACAAACACACCTATTGGATGCACAAGATTGGTTAAAAACCCTAATTGGACAAGAATATGCCTAGGGAGGACGAAAATGACCTAAATATTAATTCAATGACACAAACAAACTTATTGGATGCACAAGATTGGTTAAAAACCCTAATTGGACAAGAATAAGCCTAAGGAGAACGAAAATGACCTAATCGATCATCCAATGACACAAACACACCTATTGGATGCATAAGATTGGTTAAAAACCCTAATTGGACAAGAATATGCCTAGGGAGGACGGATATGACCTAATTGTTAATCCAATGACACAAATGAACTTATTGGATACACAAAATTGGTTAAAAACCCTAATTGGACAAAAATAAGCCTATGGAGGACGAAAATGACCTAATTGATCATCCAATGACACAAACACACCTATTGGATGCACAAGATTGGTTAAAAACCCTAACTGGACAAGAATATGCCTAGAGAGGACGAAAATGACCTAAACATTAATTCAATGACACAAACAAAGTTATTGGATGCACAAGATTGGTTAAAAACCCTAATTGGACAAGAATAAGCCTAGGGAGGACGAAAATGACCTAATTGATCATCCAATGACACAAACACACCTATAGGATGCACAAGATTGGTTAAAAACCCTAATTGGACAAGAATATGCCTAGGGAGGACGAAAATGACCTAAATATTAATTCAATGACACAAACAAACTTATTGGATGCACAAGATTGGTTAAAAACCCTAATTGGACAAGAATAAGCCTAGGGAGGACGAAAATGACCTAATTGATCATCCAATGACACAAACACACCTATTGGATGCACAAAATTGGTTAAAAACCCTAGTTGGACAAGAACATGCCTACGGAGGACGAAAATGACCTAATTGATCATCCAATGACACTAATGAACTTATTGGATGCACAAGATTGGTTAAAAACCCTAATTGGACAAGAATAAGCCTAGGGAGGACGAAAATGACCTAATTGATCATCCAATGACACTAATGAACTTATTAGATGCACAAGATTGGTTAAAAACCCTAATTGGACAAGAATATGCCTAGGGAGGACGAAAATTACCTAAATATTAATTCAATGACACAAACAAACTTATTGGATGCACAAGATTGGTTAAAAACCCTAATTGGACAAGAATAAGCCTAGGGAGGACGAAAATGACCTAATTGATCATCCAATGACACAAACACACCTATTGGATGCACAAGATTGGTTAAAAACCCTAGTTGGACAAGAACATGCCCAGGGAGGACAAAAATGACCTAATTGATCATTCAATGACACTAATGAACTTATTGGATGCACAAGATTGGTTAAAAACCCTAATTGGACAAGAATATCCCTAGGGAGGACGAAAATGACCTAATTGATCATCCAATGACACAAACACACCTATTGGATGCACAAGATTGGTTAAAAACCATAATTGGACAAGAATAAGCCTAGGGAGGACGAAAATGACCTAATTGATCATCCAATGACACTAATGAACTTATTAGATGCACAAGATTGGTTAAAAACCCTAATTGGACAAGAATATGCCTACGGAGGACGAAAATGACCTAAATATTAATTCAATGACACAAACAAACTTATTGGATGCACAAGATTGGTTAAAAACCCAAATTGGACAAGAATAAGCCTAGGGAGGACGAAAATGACCTAATTGATCATCCAATGACACAAACACACCTATTGGATGCACAAGATTGGTTAAAAATCCTAATTGGACAAGAATAAGCCTAGGGAGGACGAAAATGACCTAAATAATAATTCAATGACACAAACAAACTTATTGGATGCACAAGATTGGTTAAAAACCCTAATTGGACAAGAATAAGCCTAGGGAGGACGAAAATGACCTAATTGATCATCCAATGACACAAACACACCTATTGGATGCACAAGATTGGTTAAAAACCCTAATTGGACAAGAATAAGCCAAGGAGGACCAGAATGACCTAATTGATCATCTAATGACACAAACACACCTATTGGAAGCACAAGATTGGTTAAAAACCCTAATTGGACAAGAATATGCCCAGGGAGGACAAAAATGAACTAATTGATCATCCAATGACACAAACACACCTATTGGATGCACAAGATTGGTTAAAAACCCAAATTGGACAAGAATATGCCTAGGGAGGACGAAAATGACCTAAATATTAATTCAATGACACAAACAAACTTATTGGATGCACAAGATTGGTTAAAAACCCTAATTGGACAAGAATAAGCCTAGGGAGGACGAAAATGACCTAATTGATCATCCAATGACACAAACACACCTATTGGATGCACAAGATTGGTTAAAAACCCTAATTGGACAAGAATATGCCTAGCAAGGACGATAATGACCTAAATATTAATTCAATGACACAAACAAACTTATTGGATGCACAAGATTGGTTAAAAACCCTAATTGGACAAGAATAAGCCTAGGGAGGACGAAAATGACCTAATTGATCATCCAATGACACAAACACACCTATTGGATGCACAAGACTGGTTAAAAACCCTAATTGGACAAGAATATTCCTAGGGAGGACGAAAATGACCTAAATATTAATTCAATGATACAAACAAAGTTATTGGATACACAAGATTGGTTAAAAATCCTAATTGGACAAGAATAAGCCTAGGGAGGACGAAAATGACCTAATTGATCATCCAATGACACAAACACACCTATTGGATGCACAAGATTGGTTAAAAACCCTAATTGGACAAGAATATGCCTAAGGAGGACGAAAATGACCTAAATATTAATTCAATGACACAAACAAACTTATTGGATGCACAAGATTGGTTAAAAACCCTAATTGGACAAGAATAAGCCTAGGGAGGACGAAAATGACCTAATTGATCATCCAATGACACAAACACACCTATTAGATGCACAACATTGGTTAAAAACCCTAATTGGACAAGAATATGCCTAGGGAGGACGAAAATGACCTAATTGATCATCCAATGACACAAACACACCTATTGGATGCACAAGATTGGTTAAAAACCCTAATTGGACAAGAATATGCCTAGGAAGGAAGAAAATAACCTAATTGATCATCCAATGACACAAACACACCTATTGGATGCACAAGATTGGTTAAAAACCCTAATTGGACAAGAATATGCCTAGGGAGGACGAAAATGACCTAAATGTTAATCCAATGAAACAAATGAACTTATTGGATGCACAAGATTGGTTAAAAACCCTAATTGGACAAGAATAAGGCTAGGGAGAACGAAAATGACCTAATTGATCATCCAATGAAACAAACACACCTATTGGATGCAAAAGATTGGTTAAAAACCCTAATAGGACAAGAATATGCCTAGGGAGGACGAAAATGACCTAAATATTAATTCAATGACACAAACAAACTTATTGGATGCACAAGATTGGTTAAAAACCCTAATTGGACAAGAATAAGCCTAGGGAGGACGAAAATGACCTAATTGATCATCCAATGACACAAACACACCTATTGGATGCAAAAGATTGGTTAAAAACCCTAATTGGACAAGATGATGCCTAGGGAGGACGAAATAGACCTAAATATTAATTCAATGACACAAACAAAGTTATTGGATGCACAAGATTGGTTAAAAACCCTAATTGGAGAAGAATAAGCCTAGGGAGGACGAAAATAACCTAATTGATCATCCAATGACACAAACAAAGTTATTGGATGCACAAGATTGGTTAAAAACCCTAATTGGACAAGAATAAGCCTAGGGAGGACGAAAATAACCTAATTGATCATCCAATGACACAAACATACCTAATGGATGCACAAGATTGGTTAAAAACCCTAATTGGACAAGAATAAGCCTAGGGAGGACGAAAATGACCTAATTGATCATCCAATGACACAAACACACCTATTGGATGCACAAGATTGGTTAAAAACCCTAATTGGACAAGAATATGCCTAGGGAGGACGAAAATGACCTGAATGTTAATCCAATGACACTAATGAACTTATTGGATGCACAAGATTGGTTAAAAACCCTAATTGGACAAGAATAAGCCTACGGAGGACGAAAATGACCTAATTGATCATCCAATGACACAAACACACCTATTGGATGCACAAGATTGGTTAAAAACCCTAATTGGACAAGAATATGCCTAGGGACGACGAAAATGACCTAATTGATCATCCAATGACACAAACATACCTATTGGATGCACAAGATTTGTTAAAAACCCTAATTAAACAAGAATATGCCTAGGGAGGACGAAAATGACCTAAATATTAATTCAATGACACAAACAAACTTATTGGATGCACAAGATTGGTTAAAAACCCTAATTGGACAAGAATATGCCTAGGGAGGAGAAATATGACCTAAATGTTAATCCAATGGCACAACTCAACTTATTGGATGCACAAGATTGGTTAAAAACCCTAATTGGACAAGAACAAGCCTAGGGAGGACGAAAATGACCTAAATATTAATCCAATGACACAAACAAACTTATTGGATGCACAAGATTGGTTAAAAACCCCAATTGGACAAGAATAAGCCTAGGGAGGACGAAAATGACCTAATTGATCATCCAATGACACAAACACACCTATTGGATGCACAAGATTGGTTAAAAACCCTAATTGGACGAGAATATGCCTAGGGAGGACGAAAATGACCTAAATATTAATTCAATGACACAAACAAACTTATTGGATGCACAAGATTGGTTAAAAACCCCAATTGGACAAGAATAAGCCTAGGGAGGACGAAAATGACCTAATTGATCATCCAATGACACAAACACACCTATTGGATGCACAAGATTGGTTAAAAACCCTAATTGGACAAGAATATGCCTAGGGACGACGAAAATGACCTAATTGATCATCCAATGACACAAACATACCTATTGGATGCACAAGATTTGTTAAAAACCCTAATTAAACAAGAATATGCCTAGGGAGGAAGAAAATGACCTAATTGATCATCCAATGACACAAACACAACAATTGGATGCATAAGATTGGTTAAAAACCCTAATTGGACAAGAATAAGCCTAGGGAGGACGAAAATGACCTAAATATTAATTCAATGACACAAACAAACTTATTGGATGCACAAGATTGGTTAAAAACCCCAATTGGACAAGAATAAGCCTAGGGAGGACGAAAATGACCTAATTGATCATCCAATGACACAAACACACCTATTGGATGCACAAGATTGGTTAAAAACCCTAATTGGACAAGAATAAGCCTAAGGAGGACGGAAATGACCTAATTGATCATCCAATGACACAAACACACCTATTGGACGCACAAGATTGGTTAAAAACCCTAATTGGACAAGAATATGCCTAGGGACGACGAAAATGACCTAATTGATCATCCAATGACACAAACATACCTATTGGATGCACAAGATTTGTTAAAAACCCTAATTAAACAAGAATATGCCTAGGGAGGAAGAAAATGACCTAATTGATCATCCAATGACACAAACACAACAATTGGATGCATAAGATTGGTTAAAAACGCTAATTGGACAAGAATAAGCCTAGGGAGGACGAAAATGACCTAAATATTAATTCAATGACACAAACAAACTTATTGGATGCACAAGATTGGTTAAAAACCCCAATTGGACAAGAATAAGCCTAGGGAGGACGAAAATGACCTAATTGATCATCCAATGACACAAACACACCTATTGGATGCACAAGATTGGTTAAAAACCCTAATTGGACAAGAATAAGCCTAGGGAGGACGAAAATGACCTAATTGATCATCCAATGACACAAACACACCTATTGGATGCACAAGATTCGTTAAAAATCCAAATTGGACAAGAATATGCCTACGGAAGACGAAAATGACCTAATTGATCATCCAATGACACAAACACACCTATTGGATGCACAAGATTGGTTAAAAACCCTAATTGGACAAGAATAAGCCTAGGGAGGACGAAAATGACCTAATTGATCATCCAATGACACAAACACACCTATTGGATGCACAAGATTGGTTAAAACCCCTAATTGGACAATAATATGCCTAGGGAGGACGAAAATGACTTAATTGATCATCCAATGACACAAACACACCTATTGGATGCACAAGATTGGTTAAAAACCCTAATTGGACAAGAATATGCCTAGGGAGGACGAATATGACCTAAACGTTAATCCAATAACATAAATGAACTTTTTGGATGCACAAGATTGGTTAAAAACCCTAATTGGACAAGAATAAGCCTAGGGAGAACGAAAATGACCTAAATGTTAATCCAATGACACAACTCAACTTATTGGATGCACAAGATTGGTTAAAAACCCCAATTGGACAAGAATAAGCCTAGGGAGGACGAAAATGAAATAATTGATCATCCAATGACACAAACAAACTTATCGGATGCACAAGATTGGTTAAAAACCATAATTGGACAAGAATAAGCCTAGGGAGGACAAAAATGACCTAATTGATCATCCAATGACACAAACACACCTATTGGATGCACAAGATTGGTTAAAAACCCTAGATGGACAAGAACATGCCTAGGGAAGACGAAAATGACCTAATTGATCATCCAATGACACTAATGAACTTATTGGATGCACAAGATTGGTTAAAAACCCTAATTGGACAAGAATAAGCCTAGGGAGGACGAAAATGACCTAATTGATCATCCAATGACACAAACACACCTATTGGATGCACAAGATTGGTTAAAACCCCTAATTGGACAATAATATGCCTAGGGAGGACGAAAATGACCTAATTGATCATCCAATGACACAAACACACCTATTGGATGCACAAGATTGGTTAAAAACCCTAATTGGACAAGAATATGCCTATGGAGGACGAATATGACCTAAACGTTAATCCAATAACATAAATGAACTTATTGGATGCACAAGATTGGTTAAAAACCCTAATTGGACAAGAATAAGCCTAGGGAGAACGAAAATGACCTAAATGTTAATCCAATGACACAACTCAACTTATTGGATGCACAAGATTGGTTAAAAACCCCAATTGGACAAGAATAAGCCTAGGGAGGACGAAAATGACCTAATTGATCATCCAATGACACAAACACACCTATTGGATGCACAAGATTGGTTAAAAACCCTAATTGGACAAGAATATGCCTAGGGAGGACGACAATGACCTAATTGATCTTCCAATGACACAAACACACCTATTGGATGCACAAGATTGGTTAAAAACCCTAATTGGACAAGAATAAGCCTAGGGAGGATGAAAATGACCTAATTGATCATCCAATGACAGAAACACACCTATTGGATGCACAAGATTGGTTAAAACCCTAATTGGACAAGAATATGCCTAGGGAGGACGAAAATGACCCAATTGATCATTCAATGATACAAATGAACTTATTGGATGCACAAGATTGGTTAAAGACCCTAATTGGACAAGAATAAGCCTAGGGAGGACGAAAATAACCTAAATATTAATTCAATGACACAAACAAACTTATTGGATGCACAAGATTGGTTAAAAACCCTAATTGGACAAGAATAAGCCTAGGGAGGACGACAATGACCTAATTGATCATCCAATGACACACACACCCTTATTGGAAGCACAAGATTGGTTAAAAACCCTAATTGGACAAGAATAGGCCTAGGGAGGATGACAATGATCTAATTGATCATCCAATGACACAAACACACCTATTGAATGCACAAGATTGGTTAAAAACCCTAATTGGACAAGAATATGCCTAGGGAGGACGAATATGACCTAAATGTTAATTCAATGACAAAAACGTACTTATTGGATGCACAACATTGGTTAAAAACCCTAATTGGACAAGAATATGCCTAAGGAGGACGAAAATGACCTAAATATTAATTCAATGACACAAACAAACTTATTGGATGCACAAGATTGGTTAAAAACCCTAATTGGACAAGAATAAGCCTAGGGAGGACGAAAATGACCTAATTGATCATCCAATGACACAAACGCACCTATTGGATGCACAAGATTGGTTAAAAACCCTAATTGGACAAGAATATGCCTAGGGAGGACGAAAATGACCTAATTGATCATCCAATGACACAAACAAACTTATTGGATGCACAAGATTGGTTAAAAACCCTAATTGGACAAGAATAAGCCTAGGGAGGACGAAAATGACCTAATTGATCATCCAATGACACAAACACACCTATTGGATGCACAAGATTGGTTAAAAACCCTAATTGGACAAGAATATGCCTAGGGAGGACAAATATGACCTAAATGTTAATTCAATGACAAAAACGAACTTATTGGATGCACAACATTGGTTAAAAACACTAATTGGACAAGAATATGCCTAAGGAGGACGAAAATGACCTAAATATTAATTCAATGACACAAACAAACTTATTGGATGCACAAGATTGGTTAAAAACCCTAATTGGACAAGAATAAGCCTAGGGAGGACGAAAATGACCTAATTGATCATCCAATGACACAAACACACCTATTGGATGCACAAGATTGGTTAAAAACCCTAATTGGACAAGAATATGCCTAGGGAGTACGAAAATGACCTAATTGATCATCCAATAACACAAACAAACTTATTGGATGCACAAGATTGGTTAAAAACCCTAATTGGACAAGAATAAGCCTAGGGAGGACGAAAATGACCTAATTGATCATCCAATGACACAAACACACCTATTGGATGCACAAGATTGGTTAAAAACCCTAATTGGACAAGAATATGCCTAGGGAGGACGAAAATGACCTAAATATTAATTCAATGACATAAACAAAGTTATTGGATGCACAAGATTGGTTAAAAACCCTAATTGGACAAGAATATGCCTAGGGAGGACGAAAATGACCAAATTGATCATCCAATGACACAAACACACCTATTGGATGCACAAGATTGGTTAAAAACCCTAATTGGACAAGAATATGCCTAGGGAGGACGAAAATGACCTAAATATTAATTCAATGACATAAACAAACTTATTGGATGCACAAGATTGGTTAAAAACCCTAATTGGACAAGAATAAGCCTAGGGAGGACGAAAATGACCTAATTGATCATCCAATGACACAAACACACCTATTGGATGCACAAGATTGGTTAAAAACCCTAATTGGACAAGAATATGCCTAGGGAGGACGAAAATCACCTAAATATTAATTCAATGAAACAAACAAAGTTATTGGATGCACAAGATTGGTGAAAAACCTTAATTGGACAAGAATAAGCTTAAGGAGGACGAAAATGACCTAATTGATCATCCAATGACACAAACACACCTATTGGATGCAAAAGATTGGTTAAAAACCCTAATTGGAAAAGATGATGCCTAGGGAGGACAAAAATGACCTAAATATTAATTCAATGACACAAACAAACATATTGGATGCACAAGATTGGTTAAAAACCCTAATTGGACAAGAATAAGCCTAGGGAGGACGAAAATGACCTAATTAATCATCCAATGATACAAACATACCTATTGGATGCACAAGATTGGTTAAAAACCCTAATTGGGCAAGAATATGCCTAGGGAGGACGAAAATGACTTAAATGTTAATCCAATGACACAAACACACCTATTGGATGCACAAGATTGGTTAAAAACCCTAATTGGACAAGAATAAGCATAGGGAGGACAAAAATGACCTAATTGATCATCCAATGACACAAACACACCTATTGGATGCACAAGATTGGTTAAAAACCCTAATTGGACAAGAATATGCCTAGGGAGGAGGAAAATGACCTAAATATTAATTCAATGACACAAACAAAGTTATTGGATGCACAAGATTGGTCAAAAACCCTAATTGGACAAGAATAAGCCTAGGGAGGACGAAAATGACCTAATTGATCATCCAATGACACAAATGAACTTATTGGATGCACAAGATTGGTTAAAAACCCTAATTGGACAAGAATAAGCCTAGGGAGGACGAAAATGACCTAATTGATCATCCAATGACACAAACACACCTATTGGATGCACAAGATTGGTTAAAAACCCTAATTGGACAAGAATATGCCTAGGGAGGACGTAAATGACCTAATTGATCATCGAATGACACAAACACACCTATTGGGTGCAAAAGTTTGGTTAAAAACCCTAATTGGACAAGAATATGCCTTGGGAGGACGAATATGACCTAAATGTTAATCCAATAACACAAATGAACTTATTGGATGCACAAGATTGGTTAAAAACCCTAATTCGACAAGAATAAGCCTAGGGAGAACGAAAATGACCTAATTGATCATCCAATGACACAAACACACCTATTCGAAGCACAAGATTGGTTAAGAACCCTAACTGGACAAGAATATGTCTAGGGAGGACGAAAATGACCTAATTGTTAATCCAATGACACAAATGAACTTATTGGATGCACAAGATTGGTTAAGAACCCTAATTGGACAAGAATAAGCCTAGGGAGGACGAAAATGACCTAATTGATCATCCAATGACACAAACACACCTATTGCATGCACAAGATTGGTTAAAAACCCTAATTGGACAAGAATATGCCTAGGGAGGACAAAAATGACCTAAATATTAATTCAATAACACAAACAAAGTTATTGGATGCACAAGATTGGTTAAAAACCCTAATTGGACAAGAATAAGCCTAGGGAAGACGAAAATGACCTAATTGATCATCCAATGACACAAACACACCTATTGGATGCACAAGATTGGTTAAAAACCCTAATTGGACAAGAATAAGCCTAGTGAGGTCGAAAATGACCTAATTGATCATCCAATGACACTAACACACCTATTGGAATCACAAGAATGGTTAAAAACCCTACTTGGACAAGAATATGCCTAGGGAGGACGAAAATGACCTAATTGATCATCCAATGACACAAACACACCTATTGGATGCACAAGATTGGTTAAAAACCCTAATTGGACAAGAATAAGCCTAGTGAGGACGAAAATGACCTAATTGATCATCCAATGACACAAACACACTTAATGGAAGCACAAGAATGGTTAAAAACTCTAATTGGACAAGAATATGCCTATGGAGGACGAAAATGACCTAAATGTTATTCCAATGACACAAATGAACTTATTGGATGCACAAGATTGGTTAAAAACCCTAATTGGACAAGAATAAGCCTAGGGAGGACGAAAATGACCTAATTGATCATCCAATGACACAAACACACCTATTGGATGCACAAGATTGGTTAAAAACCCTAATTGGACAAGAATATGCCTAGGGAGGACGAAAATGACCTAAATATTAATTCAATGACACAAACAAAGTTATTGGATGCACAAGATTGATTAAAAACCCTAATTTGACAAGAATAAGTCTAGGTAGGACGAAAATGACCTAATTGATCATCCAATGACACAAACACACCTATTGGATGCACAAGATTGGTTAAAAACCCTAATTGGACATGAATAAGCCTAGGGACGACGAAAACGACCTAATTGATCATCCATTGACACAAACACACCTATTGGATGAACAAGATTGGTTAAAAACCCTAATTGGACAAGAATAAGCCTAGGGAGGACGAAAATGACCTAATTGATCATCCAATGACACAAACACACCTATTGGATGCACAAGATTGGTTAAAAACCCTAATTGGACAAGAATATGCCTAGGGAGGACGAAAATGACCTAAATATTAATTCAATGACACAAACAAAGTTATTGGATGCACAAGATTGGTTAAAAACCCTAATTGGACAAGAATAAGCCTAGGGAGGACGAAAAAGACCTAATTGATCATCCAATGAAACAAACACACCTATTGGAGCACAAGATTGGTTAAAAACCCTAATTGGACAAGAATAAGCCTAGGGAGGACGAAATAGACCTAATTGATCATCCAATGAAACAAACACACCTATTGGATGCACAAGATTGGTTAAAAACCCTAATTGGACAAGAATAAGCCTAGGGAGGACGAAAATGACCTAATTGATCATCCAATGACACAAACACACCTATTGGATGCACAAGATTGGTTAAAAACCCTAATTGGACAAGAATATGCCTAGGGAGGACGAAAATGACCTAAATATTAATTCAATGACACAACCAAAGTTATAGGATGCACAAGATTGGTTAAAAACCCTAATTTGACAAGAATAAGTCTAGGGAGGACGAAAATGACCTAATTGATCATCCAATGACACAAACACACCTATTGGATGCACAAGATTGGTTAAAAACCCTAATTGGACAAGAATAAGCCTAGGGAGGACGAAAATGACCTAATTGATCATCCAATGACACAAACACACCTATTGGATGCACAAGATTGGTTAAAAACCCTAATTGGACAAGAATATGCCTAGGGAAGACGAAAATGATCTAAATATTAATTCAATGACACAATCAAAGTTATTGGATGCACAAGATTGGTTAAAAACCCTAATTGGACAAGAATAAGCCTAGGGAGGACGAAAATGACCTAAATATTAATTCAATGACACAAACAAACTTATTGGATGCACAAGATTGGTTAAAAACCCTAATTGGACAAGAATAAGCCTAGGGAGGACGAAAATGACCTAATTGATCATCCAATGACACAAACACACCTATTAGATGCACAACATTGGTTAAAAACCCTAATTGGACAAGAATATGCCTAGGGAGGACGAAAATGACCTAATTGATCATCCAATGACACAAACACACCTATTGGATGCACAAGATTGGTTAAAAACCCTAATTGGACAAGAATATACCTAGGGAGGGCGAAAATGACCTAAATGTTAATCCATTGACACAACTCAACTTATTGGATGCATAAGATTGGTTAAAAACCCTAATTGGACAAGAATATGCCTAGGGAGGACGAAAATGACCTAAATGTTAATCCAATGACACAACTCAACTTATTGGATGCAGAAGATTGGTTAAAAACCCTAATTGGACAAGAATATGCCTAGGGAGGACGAAAATGACCTAATTGATCATCCAATGACACAAACACACCAATTGGATGCACAAGATTCGTTAAAAACCCTAATTGGACAAGAATATGCCTAGGGAGGACGAAAATGACCTAATTGATCATCCAATGACACAAACACATCTATTGGATGCACAAGATTGGTTAAAAACCCTAATTGGACAAGAATATGCCGAGGGAGGACGAAAATAACCTAATTGATCATCCAATGACACAAACACACCTATTGGATGCACAAGATTGGTTAAAAACCCTAATTGCACAAGAATAAGCTTAGGGAGGACGAAAATGACCTAAATGTTAATCCAATGACACAAATGAACTTATTGGATGCACAAGATTGGTTAAAAACCCTAATTGGACAAGAATAAGCCTAGGGAGGACGAAAATGACCTAAATGTTAATCCAATGACACAACTCAACTTATTGGATGCACAAGATTGGTTAAAAACCCTAATTGGACAAGAATAAGCCTAGGGAGGACGAAAATGACGTAATTGATCATCCAATGACACAGACACACCTATTGGATGCACAAGATTGGTTAAAAACCCTAATTGGACAAGAATAAGCCTAGGGAGGACGAAAATGACCTAATTGATCATCCAATGACACAAACACACCTATTGGATGCACAAGATTGGTTAAAAACCCTAATTGGACAAGAATATGCCTAGGGAGGACGAAAATGACCTAAATATTAATTCAATGACACAAACAAAGTTATTGGATGCACAAGATTGGTTAAAAACCCTAATTGGACAAGAATATGCCTAGGGAGGACGAATATGACCTAAATGTTAATCTAATAACACAAATGAACTTATTGGATGCACAAGATTGGTTAAAAACCCTAATTGGACAAGAATATGCCTAGGGAGGACTGATATGACCTAAATGTTAATCCAATGACACAAATGAACTTATTGGATGCACAAGATTGGTTAAAAACCCTAATTGGACAAGAATAAGCCTAGGGAGGACGAAAATGACCTAATTGATCATCCAATGACACAAACACACCTATTGGATGCACAAGATTGGTTAAAAACCCTAATTGGACAAGAATATGCCTAGGGAGGACGAAAATGACCTAAATATTAATTCAATGACACAAACAAAGTTATTGGATGAACAAGATTGGTTAAAAACCCTAATTGGACAAGAATAAGCCTAGGAAGGACGAAAATGACCTAATTGATCATCCAATGACACAAGCACACCTATTGGATGCACAAGATTGGTTAAAAACCCTAATTGGACAAGAATATGCCTAGGGAGGACGAAAATGACCTAAATATTAATTCAATGACACAAACACACCTATTGGATGCACAAGATTGGTTAAAAACCCTAATTGGACAAGAATATGCCTAGGGAGGACTGATATGACCTAAATGTTAATCCAATGACACAAATGAACTTATTGGATGCACAAGATTGGTTAAAAACCCTAATTGGACAAGAATAAGCCTAGGAATGACGAAAATGACCTAATTGATCATCCAATGACACAAACACACCTATTGGATGCACAAGATTGGTTAAAAACCATAATTGGACAAGAATAAGCCTAAGGAGGACGAAAATGACCTAATTGATCATCCAATGACACAAACACACCTATTGGATGCACAAGATTGGTTAAAAACCCTAATTGGACAAGAATAAGCCTAGGGAGGACGAAAATGACCTAATTGATCATCCAATGACACAAACACACCTATTGGATGCACAAGATTGGTTAAAAACCCTAGTTGGACAAGAACATGCCTAGGGAAGACGAAAATGACCTAATTGATCATCCAATGACACTAATGAACTTATTGGATGCACAAGATTGGTTAAAAACCCTAATTGGACAAGAATAAGCCTAGGGAGGACAAAAATGACCTAATTGATCATCCAATGACACAGACACACCTATTGGATGCACAAGATTGGTTAAAAACCCTAATTGGACAAGAATATGCTTAGGGAGGACGAAAATGACCTAATTGATTATCCAATGACACACACACACACCTATTGGATGCACAAGATTGGTTAAAAACCCTAATTGGACAAGAATATGCTTAGGGAGGACAAAAATGACCTAATTGATCTTCCAATGACACAAACACACCTATTGGATGCACAAGATTGGTTAAAAACCCTAATTGGACAAGAATATGCCTAGGGAGGACGAATATGACCTAAATGTTAATCCAATAACACAAATGAACTTATTGGATGCACAAGATTGGTTAAAAACCCTAATTGGACAATAATATGCCTAGGGAGGACGAAAATGACCTAATTGATCATCCAATGACACAAACAAACTTATTGGATGCACAAGATTGGTTAAAAACCCTAATTGGACAAGAATAAGCCTAGGGAGGACGAAAATGACCTAATTGATCATCCAATGACACAAACACACCTATTGGATGCACAAGATTGGTTAAAAACCCTAATTGGACAAGAATATGCCTAGGGAGGACGAAAATGACCTAAATATTAATTCAATGACACAAACAAAGTTATTGGATGCACAAGACTGGTTAAAAACCCTAATTGGACAAGAATAAGCCTAGGGAGGACGAAAATGACCTAATTGATCATCCAATGACACAAACACACCTATTGGATGCAAAAGTTTGGTTAAAAACACTAATTGGACAAGAATATGCCTAGGTAGGACGAATATGACCTAAATGTTAATCCAATAACACAAATGAACTTATTGGATGCACAAGATTGGTTAAAAACCCTAATTCGACAAGAATAAGCCTAGGGAGAACGAAAATGACCTAATTGATCATCCAATGACACAAACACACCTATTGGAAGCACAAGATTGGTTAAGAACCCTAATTGGACAAGAATATGTCTAGGGAGGACGAAAATGACCTAATTGTTAATCCAATGACACAAATGAACCTATTGGATGCACAAGATTGGTTAAAAACCCTAATTGGACAAGAATAAGCCTAGGGAGGACGAAAATGACCTAATTGATCATCCAATGACACAAACACACCTATTGGATGCACAAGATTGGTTAAAAAACCTAATTGGACAAGAATATGCCTTGGGAGGACGAAAATGACCTAAATATTAATTCAATGACATAAACAAAGTTATTCGATGCACAAGATTGGTTAAAAACCCTAATTGGACAAGAATAAGCCTAGGGAGGACGAAAATGACCTAATTGATCATCCAATGACACAAACACACCTATTGGATGCACAAGATTGGTTAAAAACCCTAATTGGACAAGAATAAGCCTAGGGAGGATGAAAATGACCTAATTGATCATCCAATGACACAAACACACCTATTGGATGCACAAGATTGGTTAAAACCCTAATTGGACAAGAATATGCCTAGGGAGGACGAAAATGACCCAATTGATCATTCAATGATACAAATGAACTTATTGGATGCACAAGATTGGTTAAAGACCCTAATTGGACAAGAATATGCCTAGGGAGGACGAAAATGACCTTATTGATCTTCCAATGACACAAACACACCTATTGGATGCACAAGATTGGTTAAAAACCCTAATTGGACAAGAATAAGCCTAGGGAGGACGAAAATGAACTAATTGATCATCCAATGACACAAACACACCCATTGGACGCACAAAATTGGTTAAAAACCCTAATTGGACAAGAATATGCCTAGGGAGGTGGAAAATGACCTAATTGATCATTCAATGACACAAACAAAGTTATCGGATGCACAAGATTGGTTAAAAAACCTAATTAGACAAGATTAAGCCTAGGGAGGACGAAAATGACCTAATTGATCATCCAATGACACAAACACACCTATTGGATGCACAAGATTGGTTAAAAACCCTAATTGGACAAGAATAAGCCTAGGGAGGACGAAAATGACCTAATTGATAATCCAATGACACAAACACACCTATTGGATGCACAAGATTGGTCTAAAACTCTAATTGGACAAGAATATGCCTAGGGAGGACGAAAATGACCTAAATGTTAATCCAATGACACAAATGAACTTATTGGATGCACAAGATTGGTTAAAAACCTTAATTGGACAAGAATAAGCCTAGGGAGGACGAAAATGACCTAAATGTTAATCCAATGACACAACTCAACTTATTGGATGCACAAGATTGGTTAAAAACCCTAATTGGGCAAGAATAAGCCTATGGAGGACGAAAATGACCTAAATGTTAATCCAATGACACAAACACACCTATTGGATGCACAAGATTGGTTAAAAACCCTAATTGGACAAGAATATGCCTAGGGAGGACGAAAATGACCTAATTGATCATCCAATGACACAAACACACCTATTGGATGCACAAGATTGGTTAAATACCATAATTGGACAAGAATAAGCCTAGGGAGGACGAAAATGACCTAATTGATCATCCAATGACACAAACACACCTATTGGATGCACAAGATTGGTTAAAAACCCTAATTGGACAAGAATATGCCTAGGGAGGACGAAAATGACCTAAATATTAATTCAATGACACAAACAAACTTATCGGATGCACAACATTGGTTAAAAACCCTAATTGGACAAGAATAAGCTTTGGGAGGACGAAAATGACCTAATTGATCATCCAATGACACAAACACACCTATTAGATGCACAAGATTGGTTAAAAACCCTAATTGGACAAGAATAAGCCTAGGGAGGACGAAAATGACCTAATTGATCATCCAATGACACAAACACACCTATTGGATGCACAAGATTGGTTAAAAACCCTAATTGGACAAGAATATGCCTAGGGAGGACGAAAATGACCTAAATATTAATTCAATGACATAAACAAAGTTATTGGATGCACAAGATTGGTTAAAAACCCTAATTGGACAAGAATAAGCCTAGGGAGGACGTAAATGACCTAATTGATCATCCAATGACACAAACACACCTATTGGATGCACAAGATTGGTTAAAAACCCTAATTGGACAAGAATATGCCTAGGGAGGACGAAAATGACCTAAATATTAATTCAATGACACAAACAAACTTATTGGATGCACAAGATTGGTTAAAAACCCTAATTGGACAAGAATAAGCCTAGGGAGGACGAAAATGACCTAATTTATAATCCAATGACACAAACACAGCTATTGGATGCACAAGATTGGTTAAAAACCCTAATTGGACAAGAATATGCCTAGGGAGGACGAAAATGACCTAATTGATAATCCAATGACACAAATACACCTATTGGATGCACAACATTGGTTAAAAACCCTAATTGGACAAGAATAAGCCTAGGGAGGACGAAAATGACCTAATTGATCATCCAATGACACAAACACACCTATTGGATGCACAAGATTGGTTAAAAACCCTAATTGGACAAGAATATGCCTAGGGAGGACGAAAATGACCTAAATATTAATTCAATGACGCAAACAAACTTATCGTATGCACAAGATTGGTTAAAAATCCTAATTGGACAAGAATAAGCCTAGGGAGGACGAAAATGACCTAATTGATCATCCAATGACACAAACACACCTATTGGATGCACAAGATTGGTTAAAAACCCTAATTGGACAAGAATATGCCTAGGGAGGACGAAAATGACCTAAATATTAATTCAATGACACAAACAAACTTATCGGATGCACAAGATTGGTTAGAAACCCTAATTGGACAAGAATAAGCCTAGGGAGGACGAAAATGACCTAATTGATCATCCAATGACACAAACACACCTATTGGATGCACAAGATTGGTTAAAAACCCTAATTGGACAAGAATATGCCTAGGGAGGACGAAAATGACGGAAATATTAATTCAATGACACAATCAAAGTTATTGGATGCACAAGATTGGTTAAAAACCCTAATTATACAAGAATAAGCCTAGGGAGGACGAAAATGACCTAATTGATCATCCAATGACACAAACACACCTATTGGATGCACAAGATTGGTTAAAAACCCTAATTGGACAAGAATATGCCTAGGGAGGACGAAAATGACCTAAATGTTAATCCAATGACACAACTCAACTTATTGGACGCACAAGATTGGTTAAAAACCCTAATTGGACAAGAATAAGCCTAGGGAGGACGAAATTTACCTAATTGATCATCCAATGACACAAACACACCTATTGGATGCACAAGATTGGTTAAAAACCCTAATTGGACAAGAATATGCCTAGGGAGGACGAAAATGACCTAAATGTTAATCCAATGACACAAACGAACCTATGGGATGCACAAGATTGGTTAAAAATCCTAATTGGACAAGAATAAGCCTAGGGAGGACGAAAATGACCTAATTGATCATCCAATGACACAAACACACCTATTGGATGCACAAGATTGGTTAAAAACCCTAATTGGACAAGAATATGCCTAGGGAGGACGAAAATGACCTAAATGTTAATCCAATGACACTAATGAACTTATTGGATGCACAAGATTGGTTAAAAACCCTAATTGGACAAGAATAAGCCTAGGGAGGACGAAAATAACCTAATTGATCATCCAATGACACAAACATACCTAATGGATGCACAAGATTGGTTAAAAACCCTAATTGGACAAGAATAAGCCTAGGGAGGACGAAAATGACCTAATTGATCATCCAATGACACAAACACACCTATTGGATGCACAAGATTGGTTAAAAACCCTAATTGGACAAGAATATGCCTAGGGAGGACGAAAATGACCTGAATGTTAATCCAATGACACTAATGAACTTATTGGATGCACAAGATTGGTTAAAAACCCTAATTGGACAAGAATAAGCCTACGGAGGACGAAAATGACCTAATTGATCATCCAATGACACAAACACACCTATTGGATGCACAAGATTGGTTAAAAACCCTAATTGGACAAGAATATGCCTAGGGACGACGAAAATGACCTAATTGATCATCCAATGACACAAACATACCTATTGGATGCACAAGATTTGTTAAAAACCCTAATTAAACAAGAATATGCCTAGGGAGGACGAAAATGACCTAAATATTAATTCAATGACACAAACAAACTTATTGGATGCACAAGATTGGTTAAAAACCCTAATTGGACAAGAATATGCCTAGGGAGGAGAAATATGACCTAAATGTTAATCCAATGGCACAACTCAACTTATTGGATGCACAAGATTGGTTAAAAACCCTAATTGGACAAGAACAAGCCTAGGGAGGACGAAAATGACCTAAATATTAATCCAATGACACAAACAAACTTATTGGATGCACAAGATTGGTTAAAAACCCCAATTGGACAAGAATAAGCCTAGGGAGGACGAAAATGACCTAATTGATCATCCAATGACACAAACACACCTATTGGATGCACAAGATTGGTTAAAAACCCTAATTGGACGAGAATATGCCTAGGGAGGACGAAAATGACCTAAATATTAATTCAATGACACAAACAAACTTATTGGATGCACAAGATTGGTTAAAAACCCCAATTGGACAAGAATAAGCCTAGGGAGGACGAAAATGACCTAATTGATCATCCAATGACACAAACACACCTATTGGATGCACAAGATTGGTTAAAAACCCTAATTGGACAAGAATATGCCTAGGGACGACGAAAATGACCTAATTGATCATCCAATGACACAAACATACCTATTGGATGCACAAGATTTGTTAAAAACCCTAATTAAACAAGAATATGCCTAGGGAGGAAGAAAATGACCTAATTGATCATCCAATGACACAAACACAACAATTGGATGCATAAGATTGGTTAAAAACCCTAATTGGACAAGAATAAGCCTAGGGAGGACGAAAATGACCTAAATATTAATTCAATGACACAAACAAACTTATTGGATGCACAAGATTGGTTAAAAACCCCAATTGGACAAGAATAAGCCTAGGGAGGACGAAAATGACCTAATTGATCATCCAATGACACAAACACACCTATTGGATGCACAAGATTGGTTAAAAACCCTAATTGGACAAGAATAAGCCTAAGGAGGACGGAAATGACCTAATTGATCATCCAATGACACAAACACACCTATTGGACGCACAAGATTGGTTAAAAACCCTAATTGGACAAGAATATGCCTAGGGACGACGAAAATGACCTAATTGATCATCCAATGACACAAACATACCTATTGGATGCACAAGATTTGTTAAAAACCCTAATTAAACAAGAATATGCCTAGGGAGGAAGAAAATGACCTAATTGATCATCCAATGACACAAACACAACAATTGGATGCATAAGATTGGTTAAAAACGCTAATTGGACAAGAATAAGCCTAGGGAGGACGAAAATGACCTAAATATTAATTCAATGACACAAACAAACTTATTGGATGCACAAGATTGGTTAAAAACCCCAATTGGACAAGAATAAGCCTAGGGAGGACGAAAATGACCTAATTGATCATCCAATGACACAAACACACCTATTGGATGCACAAGATTGGTTAAAAACCCTAATTGGACAAGAATAAGCCTAGGGAGGACGAAAATGACCTAATTGATCATCCAATGACACAAACACACCTATTGGATGCACAAGATTGGTTAAAAACACTAATTGGACAAGAATATGCCTAGAGAGATCGAAAATGACCTAAATTGATCATCCAATGACACAAACACACCTATTGGATGCACAAGATTGGTTAAAACCCTAATTGGACAAGAATATGCCTAGGGAGGACGAAAATGACATAAATGTTAATCCAATGACACAAATGAACTTATTGGATGCACAAGATTGGTTAAAAACCCTAATTGGACAAGAATAAGCCTAGGGAGGACGAAAATGACCTAATTGATCATCCAATGACACAAATGAACTTATTGGATGCACAAGATTGGTTAAAAACCCTAATTGGACAAGAATATGCTTAGGGAGGTGGAAAATGACCTAATTGATCATTCAATGACACAAACAAAGTTATTGGATGCACAAGATTGGTTAAAAACCCTAATTGGACAAGAATAAGCCTAGGGAGGACGAAAATGACCTAATTGATCATCTAATGACACAAACACACCTATTGGATGCACAAGATTGGTTAAAAACCCTAATTTGACAAGAATATGCCTAGGAAGGACGAAAATGACCTAAATATTAATTCAACACAAATAAACTTATTGGATGCACAAGATGGGTTAAAAACCCTGATTGGTCGAGAATAAGCCTAGGGAGGACGAAAATGACCTAAATGTTAATCCAATGACACAAACACACCTATTGGATGCACAAGATTGGTTAAAAACCCTAATTGGGCAAGAATAAGCCTAGGGACGACGAAAATGACCTAATTGATCATCCAATGACACAAACATACCTATTGGATGCACAAGATTGGTTAAAAACCCTAAATAAACAAGAATATGCCTAGGGAGGACGAAAATGACCTAATTGATCATCCAATGACACAAACACACCTATTGGATGCACAAAATTGGTTAAAAACCCTAATTGGACAAGAATAATCCTAGGGAGGACGAAAATGACCTAAATATTAATTCAATGACACAAACAAACTTATTGGATGCACAAGATTGGTTAAAAACCCTAATTGGACAAGAATAAGCATAGGGAGGACGACAATGACCTAATTGATCATCCAATGACACACACACACCTATTGGATGCACAAGATTGGTTAAACACCCTAATTGGACAAGAATAGGCCTAGGGAGGATGACAATGACCTAATTGATCATCCAATGACACAAACACACCTATTGGATGCACAAGATTGGTTAAAAACCCTAATTGGACAAGAATATGCCTAAGGAGGACGAAAATGACCTAATTGATCATCCAATGACACAAACACACCTATAGGATGCACAAGATTGGTTAAAAACCCTAGTTGGACGAGAATATGCCTAGGGAGGACGAAAATGACCTAATTGATCATCCAATGACACAAATGAACTTATTGGATGCACAAGATTGGTTAAAAACCCTAATTCGACAAGAATAAGCATAGGGAGGATGAAAATGACCTAAATATTAATTCAATGACACAAACAAACTTATTGGATGCACAAGATTGGTTAAAAACCCTAATTGGACAAGAATAAGCATAGGGAGGACGAAAATGACCTAATTGATCATCCAATGACACAAACACACCTATTGGATGCACAAGATTGGTTAAAAACCCTAATTGGACAAGAATATGCCTAGGGAGGATGAAAATGACCTAAATGTTAATCCAATGACACAAGCGAACTTATTGGATGCACAAGATTGGTTAAAAACCCTAATTGGACAAGAATAAGCCTAGGGAGGACGAAAATGACCTAATTGATCATCCAATGACACAAACACACCTATTGGATGCACAAGATTGGTTAAAAACCCTAATTGGACAAGAATATGCCTAGGGAGGACGAAAATGACCTAAATATTAATTCAATGAAACAAACAAACTTATTGGAAGCACAAGATTGGTTAAAAACCCTAATTGGACAAGAATAAGCATAGGGAGGACGAAAATGACCTAATTGATCATCCAATGACACAAACACACCTATTGGATGCACAAGATTGGTTAAAAACCCTAATTGGACAAGAATATGCCTAAGGAGGACGAAAATGACCTAAATTGATCATCCAATGACACAAACACACCTATTGGAAACACAAGATTGGTTAAAAACCCTAATTGGACAAGAATATGCCTAGGGAGGACGAAAATGACCTAAATTGATCATCCAATGACACAAACACACCTATTGGATGCACAAGATTGGTTAAAAACCCTAATTGGACAAGAATATGCCTAGGGAGGACGAAAATGACCTAAATATTAATTCAATGACAAAAACAAAGTTATTGGATGCACAAGATTGGTTAAAAACCCTAATTGGACAAGAATAAGCCTAGGGAGGACGAAAATGACCTAATTGATCATCCAATGACACAAACACACCTATTGGATGCACAAGATTGGTTAAAAACCCTAATTGGACAAGAATATGCATAGGGAGCACGAAAATGACCTAAATATTAATTCAATGACACAAACAAAGTTATTGGATGCACAAGATTGATTAAAAACCCTAATTTGACAAGAATAAGTCTAGGTAGGACGAAAATGACCTAATTGATCATCCAATGACACAAACACACCTATTGGATGCACAAGATTGGTTAAAAACCCTAATTGGACAAGAGTAAGCCTAGGGACGACGAAAACGACCTAATTGATCATCCAATGACACAAACACACCTATTGGATGCACAAGATTGGTTAAAAACCCTAATTGGACAAGAATAAGCCTAGGGAGGACGAAAATGACCTAATTGATCATCCAATGACACAAACACACCTATTGGATGCACAAGATTGGTTAAAAACCCTAATTGGACAAGAATATGCCTAGGGAGGACGAAAATGACCTAAATATTAATTCAATGACACAAACAGTGTTATTAGATGCACAAGATTGGTTAAAAACCCTAATTGGAAAAGAATAAGCCTAGGGAGGACGAAAATGACCTAATTGATCATCCAATGACACAAACACACCTATTGGATGCACAAGATTGGTTAAAAACCCTAATTGGACAAGAATAAGCCTAGGGAGGACGAAAATGACCTAATTGATCATCCAATGACCCAAATGAACTTATTGGATGCACAAGATTGGTTAAAAACCCTAATTGGACAAGAATAAGCCTAGGGAGGACGAAAATGACCTAATTGATCATCCAATGACACAAACACACCTATTGGATGCACAAGATTGGTTAAAAACCCTAATTAGACAAGAATATGCCTAGGGAGGACGAAAATAACCTAAATGTTAATCCAATGACACAAACAAACTTATTGGATGCACAAGATTGGTTAAAAACCCTAATTGGACAAGAATAAGCCTAGGGAGGACGAAAATGACCTAATTGATCATCCAATGACACAAACACACCTATTGGATGCACAAGATTGGTTAAAAACCCTAATTGGACAAGAATAAGCCTAGGGAGGACAACAATGACCTAATTGATCATCCAATGACACAAACACACCTATTGGATGCACAAGAATGGTTAAAAACCCTAATTGGACAAGAATAAGCCTAGGGAGGACGAAAATGACCTAATTGATCATCCAATGACACAAACACACCTATTGGATGCACAAGATTGGTTAAAAACCCTAATTGGACAAGAATAAGCCTAGGGAGGACGAAAATGACCTAATTGATCATCCAATGACACAAACACACCTATTGGATGCACAAGATTGGTTAAAAACCCTAATTGGACAAGAATATGCCTAGGGAGGACGAAAATGACCTAAATGTTAATCCAATGACACAACTCAACCTATTGGATGCACAAGATTGGTTAAAAACCCTAATTGGACAAGAATAAGCCTAGGGAGGACGATAAATGACCTAATTGATCATCCAATGACACAAACACACCTATTGGATGCACAAGATTGGTTAAAAACCCTAATTGGACAAGAATAAGCCTAGGGAGGACGAAAATGACCTAATTGATCATCCAATGACACAAACACACCTATTGGATGCACAAGATTGGTTAAAAACCCTAATTGGACAAGAATAAGCCTAGGGAGGACGAAAATGACCTAATTGATCATCCAATGACACAAACACACCTATTGGATGCACAAGATTGGTTAAAAACCCTAATTGGACAAGAATAAGCCTAGGGAGGACGAAAATGACCTAATTGATCATCCAATGACACAAACACACCTATTGGATGCACAAGATTGGTTTAAAACCCTAGTTGATCAAGAATATGCCTAGGAAGGACGAAAATGACCTAATTGATCATCCAATGACACAAATGAACTTATTGGATGCACAAGATTGGTTAAAAACCCTAATTGGACAAGAATAAGCCTAGGGAGGACGAAAATGACCTAATTGATCATCCAATGACACAAACACACCTATTGGATGCACAAGATTGGTTAAAAACCCTAATTGGACAAGAATAAGCCTAGGGAGGACGAAAATGACCTAATTGATCATCCAATGACACAAACACACCTATTGGATGCACAAGATTGGTTAAAAACCCTAATTGGACAAGAATATGCCTAGGGAGGACGAAAATGACCTAATTGATCATCCAATGACACAAACACACCTATTGGATGCACAAGATTGGTTAAAAACCCTAATTGGACAAGAATATGCCTAGGGATGACGAAAATGACATTATGTTAATCCAATGACACAAATGAACTTATTGGATGCACAAGATTGGTTAAAAACCCTAATTGGACAAGAATAAGCCTAGGGAGGACGAAAATGACCTAATTGATCATCCAATGACACAAACACACCTATCGGATGCACAAGATTGGTTAAAAACCCTAGTTGGACAAGAATAAGCCTAGGGAGGACGAAAATGACCTAATTGATCATCCAATGACACAAACACACCTATTGGATGCACAAGATTGGTTAAAAACCCTAATTGGACAAGAATATGCCTAGGGAGGACGAAAATGACCTAAATATTAAATTAATGACACAAACAAAGTTATTGGATGCACAAGATTGGTTAAAAACCCAAATTGGACATGAATAAGCCTAGGGAGGACGAAAATGACCTAATTGATCATCCAATGACACAAACACACCTATTGGATGCAAAAGATTGGTTAAAAATCCTAATTGGACAAGATGATGCCTAGGGAGGACGAAAATGACCTAAATATTAATTCAATGACACAAACAAACTTATTGGATGCACAAGATTGGTTAAAAACCCTAATTGGACAAGAATAAGCCTAGGGAGGACGAAAATGACCTAATTGATCATCCAATGACACAAACACACCTATTGGATGCACAAGATTGGTTAAAAACCCTAATTGGACAAGAATATGCCTAGGGAGGACGAAAATGACCTAAATATTAATCCAATGACACAAACAAACTTATTGGATGCACAAGATTGGTTAAAAACCCTAATTGGACAAGAATAAGCCTAGGGAGAACGAAAATGACCTAAATGTTAATCCAATGACACAACTCAACTTATTGGATGCACAAGATTGGTTAAAAACCCTAATTGGACAAGAATAAGCCTATGGAGGACGAAAATAACCTAATTGATCATCCAATGACACAAACACTCCTATTGGATGCACAAGATTGGTTAAAAACCCTAATTGGACAAGAATATGCCTAGGGAGAACGAAAATGACCTAAATGTTAATCCAATGACACAAATGAACTTATTGGATGCACAAGATTGGTTAAAAACCCTAATTGGACAAGAATAAGCCTAGGGAGAACGAAAATGACCTAAATGCTAATCCAATGACACAACTCAACTTATTGGATGCACAAGATTGGTTAAAAACCCTAATTGGGCAAGAATAAGCCTAGGGAGGACGAAAATGACCTAATTGATCATCCAATGACACAAACACACCGATTGGATGCACAAGATTGGTTAAAAGCCCTAATTGGACAAGAATAAGCCTAGGGAGGACGAAAATGTCCAAATTGATCATCCATTGCCACTAACACACTTATTGGATGCACAAGATTGGTTAAAAACCCTAATTGGACAAGAATATGCCTAGGGAGGACGAAAATGACCTAATTGATCATCCAATGACACAAACACACCTATTGGATGCACAAGATTGGTTAAAAACCCTAATTGGACAAGAATATGCCTAGGGAAGACGAAAATGACCTAAATATTAATTCAATGACACAAACAAACTTATCGGATGCACAAAATTGGTTAAAAACCCTAATTGGACAAGAATAAGCCTAGGAAGGACGAAAATGACCTAATTGATCATCCAATGACAAAAACACACCTATTAGATGCACAAGATTGGTTAAAAACCCTAATTGGACAAGAATAAGCCTAGGGAGGACGAAAATGACCTAATTGATCATCCAATGACACAAACACACCTATTGGATGCACAAGATTGGTTAAAAACCCTAATTGGACAAGAATATGCCTAGGGAGGACGAAAATGACCTAATTGATCATCCAATGACACAAACAAACATATTGGATGAACAAGATTGGTTAAAAACCCTAATTGGACAAGAATAAGCCTAGGGAGGACGAAAATGACCTAATTGATTATCCAATGACACAAACACACCTATTTGATGCACAAGATTGGTTAAAAACCCTAATTGGACAAGAATATGCCTAGGGAGGACGAAAATGACCTAAATATTAATTCAATGACACAAACAAACTTATCGGATGCCCAAGATTGGTTAAAAACCCTAATTGGACAAGAATAAGCCTAGGGAGGACGAAAATGACCTAATTGATCATCCAATGACACAAACACACCTATTGGATGCACAAGATTGGTTAAAAACCCTAATTGGACAAGAATATGCCTAGGGAGGACGAAAATGACCTAATTGATCATCCAATGACACTAATGAACTTATTAGATGCACAAGATTGGTTAAAAACCCTAATTGGACAAGAATATGCCTAGGGAGGACGAAAATGACCTAAATATTAATTCAATGACACAAACAAACTTATTGGATGCACAAGATTGGTTAAAAACCCTAATTGGACAAGAATAAGCCTAGGGAGGACGAAAATGACCTAAATATTAATTCAATGAAACAAACAAATTTATTGGATGCACAAGATTGGTTAAAATCCCTAATTGGACAAGAATAAGCCTAGGGAGGACGAAAATGACCTAATTGATCATCCAATGACACAAACACACCTATTGGATGCACAAGATTGGTTAAAAACCCTAATTGGACAAGAATATGCCTAGGGAGGACGAAAATGACCTTATTGATCATCCAATAACACAAACACACCTATTGGATGCACAAGATTGGTTAAAAACCCTAATTGGACAAGAATAAGCCTAGGGAGGACGAAAATGACCTAATTGATCATCCAATGACACAAACACACCTATTGGATGCACAAGATTGGTTAAAAACCCTAATTGGACAAGAATATGCCTAGGGAGGACGAAAATGACCTAATTGATCATTCAATGACACAAACACACCTATTGGATGCACAAGATCGGTTAAAAACCCTAATTGGACAAGAATAAGCCTATGGAGGACGAAAGTGACCTAATTGATCATCCAATGACACAAACACACCTATTGGATGGACAAGATTGGTTAAAAACCCTAATTGGACAAGAATATGCCTAGGGAGGACGAAAATGACCTAATTGATCATCCAATGACACAAATGAACTTATTGGATGCACAAGATTAGTTAAAAACCCTAATTGGACAAGAATAAGCCTAGGGAGGACGAAAATAACCTAATTGATCATCCAATGACACAAACACACCTATTGGATGCCCAAGATTGGTCTAAAACTCTAATTGGACAAGAATATACCTAGGGAGGACGAAAATGACGTAAATGTTAATCCAATGACACAAATGAACTTATTGAATGCACAAGATTGGTTAAAAACCCTAATTGGACAAGAATAAGCCTAGGGAGGACGAAAATGAGCTAAATGTTAATCCAATGACACAACTCAACTTATTGGATGCACAAGATTGGTTAAAAACCCTAATTGGGCAAGAATAAGCCTAGGGAGGACGAAAATGATCTAATTGATCATCGAATGACACAAACACACCTATTGGATGCACAAGATTGGTTAAAAACCCTAATTGGACAAGAATATGCCTAGGGAGGACGAAAATAACCTAAATATTAATTCAATGACACAAACAAACTTATCAGATGCACAAGATTGGTTAAAAACCCTTATTGGACAAGAATAAGATTAGGGAGGACGAATGACCTAATTGATCATCCAATGACACAAACACACCTATTGGATGCACAAGATTGGTTAAAAACCCTAATTGGACAAGAATAAGCCTAGGGAGGACGAAAATGACCTAATTGATCATCCAATGACACAAACACACCTATTGGATGCACAAGATTGGTTAAAAACCCTAATTGGACAAGAATAAGCCTAGGCAGGACGAAAATGACCTAAATGTTAATCCAATGACACAACTCAACTTATTGGATGCACAAGATTGGTTAAAAACCCTAATTGGACAAGAATATGCCTAGGGAGGACGAAAATGACCTAATTGATCATCCAATGACACAAACATACCTATTGGATGCACAAGATTGGTTAAAAACCCTAATTAAACAAGAATATGCCTATGGAGGACGAAAATGACCTAATTGATCATCTAATGACACAAACACACCTATTGGATGCACAAGATTGGTTAAAAACCCTAATTTGACAAGAATATGCCTAGGAAGGACGAAAATGACCTAAATATTAATTCAACACAAATAAACTTATTGGATGCACAAGATGGGTTAAAAACCCTGATTGGTCGAGAATAAGCCTAGGGAGGACGAAAATGACCTAAATGTTAATCCAATGACACAACTCAACTTATTGGATGCACAAGATTGGTTAAAAACCCTAATTGGGCAAGAATAAGCCTAGGGACGACGAAAATGACCTAATTGATCATCCAATGACACAAACATACCTATTGGATGCACAAGATTGGTTAAAAACCCTAAATAAACAAGAATATGCCTAGGGAGGACGAAAATGACCTAATTGATCATCCAATGACACAAACACACCTATTGGATGCACAAAATTGGTTAAAAACCCTAATTGGACAAGAATAATCCTAGGGAGGACGAAAATGACCTAAATATTAATTCAATGACCTAATTGGACAAGAATAAGCATAGGGAGGACGACAATGACCTAATTGATCATCCAATGACACACACACACCTATTGGATGCACAAGATTGGTTAAAAACCCTAATTGGACAAGAATAGGCCTAGGGAGGATGACAATGACCTAATTGATCATCCAATGACACAAACACACCTATTGGATGCACAAGATTGGTTAAAAACCCTAATTGGACAAGAATATGCCTAAGGAGGACGAAAATGACCTAATTGATCATCCAATGACACAAACACACCTATAGGATGCACAAGATTGGTTAAAAACCCTAGTTGGACGAGAATATGCCTAGGGAGGACGAAAATGACCTAATTGATCATCCAATGACACAAATGAACTTATTGGATGCACAAGATTGGTTAAAAACCCTAATTCGACAAGAATAAGCATAGGGAGGACGAAAATGACCTAAATATTAATTCAATGACACAAACAAACTTATTGGATGCACAAGATTGGTTAAAAACCCTAATTGGACAAGAATAAGCCTAGGGAGGACGAAAATGACCTAATTGATCATCCAATGACACAAACACACCTATTGGATGCACAAGATTGGTTAAAAACCCTAATTGGACAAGAAAATGCCTAGGGAGGACGACAATGACCTAATTGATCTTCCAATGACACAAACACACCTATTGGATGCACAAGATTGGTTAAAAACCCTAATTGGACAAGAATAAGCCTAGGGAGGATGAAAATGACCTAATTGATCATCCAATGACACAAACACACCTATTGGATGCACAAGATTGGTTAAAACCCTAATTGGACAAGAATATGCCTAGGGAGGACGAAAATGACCTAAATGTTAATCCAATGACACAAATGAACTTATTGGATGCACAAGATTGGTTAAAAACCCTAATTGGACAAGAATAAGCCTAGGGAGGACGAAAATGACCTAATTGATCATCCAATGACACAAACACACCTATTGGATGCACAAGATTGGTTAAAAACCCTAACTGGACAAGAATATGCCTAGGGAGGACGAAAATGACCTAATTGATCATCCAATGACACAAACACACCTATTGGATGACCAAGATTGGTTAAAAACCCTAATTGGACAAGAATATGCCTAGGGAGGACGAAAATGACCTAATTGATCATCCAATGACACAAACACACCTATTGGATGCACAAGATTGGTTAAAAACCCTAATTGGACAAGAATATGCCTAGGGAGGACGAATATGACCTAAATGTTAATCCAATAACACAAATGAACTTATAGGATGCACAGTTTGGTTAAAAACCCTAATTGGACAAGAATAAGCCTAGGGAGAACGAAAATGACCTAATTGACCATCCAATGACACAAACACACCTATTGGATGCACAAGATTGGTTAAAAACCCTAATTGGACAAGAATAAGCCTAGGGAGGACGAAAATGACCTAATTGATCATCCAATGACACAAACACACCTATTGGATGCACAAGATTGGTTAAAAACCCTAATTGGACAAGAATATGCCTAGGGAGGACGAAAATGACCTAATTGATCTTCCAATGACACAAACACACCTATTGGATGCACAAGATTGGTTAAAAACCCTAATTGGACAAGAATAAGCCTAGGGAGGACGAAAATGACATAATTGATCATCCGATGACACAAACACACCTATTGGATGCACAAGATTGGTTAAAAACCCTTATTGGACAAGAATATGCTTAGGGAGGACGAAAATGACCTAAATATTAATTCAATGACACAAACAAACTTATCGGACTCCCAAGATTGGTTAAAAACCCTAATTGGACAAGAATAAGCCTAGGGAGGACGAAAATGACCTAAATATTAATTCGATGACACAAACAAACTTATCGGATGCCCAAGATTGGTTAAAAACCCTAATTGGACAAGAATAAGCCTAGGGAGGACGAAAATGACCTAATTGATCATCCAATGACACAAACACACCTATTGGATGCACAAGATTGGTTAAAAACCCTAGTTGGACAAGAACATGCCTAGAGAGGACGAAAATGACCTAATTGATCATCCAATGACACCAATGAACTTATTGGATGCACAAGATTGGTTAAAAACCCTAATTGGACAAGAATAAGCCTAGGGAGGACGAAAATGACCTAATTGATCATCCAATGACACAAACACACCTATTGGATGCACAAGATTGGTTAAAAACCCTAATTGGACAAGAATATGCCTAGGGAGGATGAAAATGACCTAAATGTTAATCCAATGACACAAACAAACTTATTGGATGCACAAGATTGGTTAAAAACCCTAATTGGACAAGAATAAGCCTAGGGAGGACGAAAATGACCTAATTGATCATCCAATGACACAAACACACCTATTGGATGCACAAGATTGGTTAAAAACCCTAATTGAACAAGAATATGCATAGGGAGGACGAAAATGACCTAAATATTAATTCAATGACACAAACAAACTTATTGGATGCACAAGATTGGTTAAAAACCCTAATTGGACAAGAATAAGCCTAGGGAGGACGAAAATGACCTAATTGATCATCCAATGACACAAACACACCTATTGGATGCACAAGATTGGTTAAAAACCCTAATTGGACAAGAATATGCCTAGGGAGGACGAAAATGACCTAAATATTAATTCAATGACACAAACAAACTTATTCGATGCACAAGATTGGTTAAAAACCCTAATTGGACAAGAATAAGCCTTGGCAGGACGAAAATGACCTAATTGATCATCCAATGAGACAAACACACCTATTGGATGCACAAGATTGGTTAAAAACCCTAGTTGGACAAGAACATGCCTAGGGAGGACGAAAATGACCTAATTGATCATCCAATGACACTAATGAACTTATTTGATGCACAAGATTGGTTAAAAACCCTAATTGGACAAGAATAAGCCTAGGGAGGAAGAAAATGACCTAATTGATCATCCAATGACACAAACACACCTATTGGATGCACAAGATTGGTTAAAAACCCTAACTAGACAAGAATATGCCTAGGGAGGACGAAAATGACCTAATTGATCATCCAATGACACAAATTAACTTATTGGATGCACAAGATTGGTTAAAAACCCTAATTGGACAAGAATAAGCCTAGGGAGGACGAAAATGACCTAATTGATCATCCAATGACACAAACACACCTATTGGATGCACAAGATTGGTTAAAAACCCTAGTTGGACAAGAACATGCATAGGGAGGACGAAAATGACCTTAGTGATCATCCAATGACACTAATGAACTTATTGGATGCACAAGATTGGTTAAAAACCCTAATTGGACAAGAATAAGCCTAGGGAGGACGAAAATGACCTAATTGATCATCCAATGACACAAACACACCTATTGGATGCACAAGATTGGTTAAAAACCCTAATTGGACAAGAATATGCCTAGGGAGGACGAAAATGACCTAATTGATCATCCAATGACACAAATGAACTTATTGGATGCACAAGATTAGTTAAAAACCCTAATTGGACAAGAATAAGCTTTGGGAGGACGAAAATTACCTAATTGATCATCCAATGACACAAACACACCTATTGGATGCACAAGATTGGTCTAAAACTCTAAATGAGCAAGAATATGCCTAGGGAGGACGAAAATGACCAAAATGTTAATCCAATGACACAAATGAACGTATTGGATGCACAAGATTGGTTAAAAACCCTAATTGGACAAGAATAAGCCTAGGGAGGACGAAAATGACCTAATTGATCATCCAATGACACAAACACACCTATTGGATGCACAAGATTGGTTAAAAACCCTAATTGGACAAGAATATGCCTAGGGAGGACGAAAATGACCTAATTGATCATCCAATGACACAAACACACCTATTGGATGTACAAGATTGGTTAAAAACCCTAATTGGACAAGAATAAGCCTAGGGAGGATGAAAATGACCTAATTGATCATCCAATAACACAAACACACCTATTGGATGCACAAGATTGGTTAAAAACCCTAATTGGACAAGAATAAGCCTAGGGAGGACGAAAATGACCTAATTGATCATCCAATGACACAAACACACCTATTGGATGCACAAGATTGGTTAAAAACGATAATTGGACAAGAATATGCCTAGGGAGGACGAAAATGACCTAATTGATCATCCAATGACACAAACACACCTATTGGATGCACAAGATTGGTTAAAAACCCTAATTGGACAAGAATATGCCTAGGGAGGACAAAAATGACCTAAATATTAATTCAATGACATAAACAAACTTGTTCGATGCACAAGATTGGTTAAAAACCCTAATTGGACAAGAATAAGCCTAGGGAGGACGAAAATGACCTAATTGATCATCTAATGACACAAACACACCTATTGGATGCACAAGATTGGTTAAAAACCCTAATTGGACAAGAATAAGCCTAGGGAGGACGAAAATGACCTAATTGATCATCCAATGACACAAACACACCTATTGGATGCACAAGATTGGTTAAAAACCCTAGTTGGACAAGAATATGCCTAGGGAGGACGAAAATGACCTTATTGATCATCCAATGACACAAATGAACTTATTGGATGCACAAGATTGGTTAAAAACCCTAATTGGACAAGAATATGCCTAGGGAGGACGAAAATGACCTAATTGATCATCCAATGACACAAACACACCTATTGGATACACAAGATTGGTTAAAAACCCTAATCAGACAAGAATATGCCTAGGGAGGACGAAAATGACCTAATTGATCATCCAATGACACAAACACACCTATAGGAAGCACAAGATTCGTTAAAAACCCTAATTGGACAAGAATATGCCAGGGAGGACGAAAATGACCTAAATATTAATTCAATGACACAAACAAACTTATCGGATGCACAAGATTAGTTAAAAACCCTAATTGGACAAGAATAAGCCTAGGGAGGACGAAAATGACCTAATTGATCATCCAATGACACAAACACACCTATTGGATGCACAAGATTGGTTAAAAACCCTAATTGGACAAGAATATGCCTAGGGAGGACGAAAATGACCTAAATATTAATTCAATGACACAAACAAACTTATCGGATGCACAAGATTAGTTAAAAACCCTAATTGGACAAGAATAAGCCTAGGGAGGACGAAAATGAACTAATTGATTATCCAATGACACAAACACACCTATTGGAAGCACAAGATTGGTTAAAAACCCTAATTGGACAAGAATAAGCCTAGGGAGGACGAAAATGACCTAATTGATCATCCAATGACACAAACACACCTATTGGATGCACAAGATTGGTTAAAAACCCTAATTGGACAAGAATATGCCTAGGGAGGACGAAAATGACCTAAATATTAATTCAATGACACAAACAAACTTATCGGATGCACAAGATTTGTTAAAAACCCTAATTGGACAAGAATAAGCCTAGGGAGGACGAAAATGACCTAATTGATCATCCAATGACACAAACACACCTATTAGATGCACAAGATTGGTTAAAAACCCTAATTGGACAAGAATAAGCCTAGGAAGGACGAAAATGACCTAATTGATCATCCAATGACACAAACACACCTATTGGATGCACAAGATTGGTCTAAAACTCTAATTGGACAAGAATATGCCTAGGGAGGACGAAAATGACCTAAATGTTAATCCAATAACACAAATGAACTTATTGGATGCACAAGATTGGTTAAAAATCCTAATTGGACAAGAATAAGCCTATGGAGGACGAAAATGACCTAAATGTTAATCTAATGACACAACTCAACTTATTGGATGCACAAGATTGGTTAAAAACCCTAATTGGACAAGAATAAGCCTAGGGAGGACGAAAATGACCTAATTGATCATCCAATGACACAAACACACCTATTGGATGCACAAGATTGGTTAAAAACCCGTAATTGGACAAGAAAATGCGTAAGGAGGACGAAAATGACCTAATTGATGATCCAATGACACAAACACACCTATTGGATGCACAAAATTGGTTAAAAACCCTAATTGGACAAGAATAAGCCTAGGGAGGACGAAAATAACCTAACTGATCATCCAATGACACAAACACACCTATTGGATGCACAAGATTGGTTAAAAACCCTAATTGGACAAGAATAAGCCTAGGGAGGACGAAAATAACCTAATTGATCATCCAATGACACAAACACACCTATTGCATGCACAAGATTGGTTAAAAACCCTAATTGGACAAGAATAAGCCTAGGGAGGACGAAAATGACCTAATTGATCATCCAATGACACAAACACACCTATTGGATGCACAAGATTGGTTAAAAACCCTAATTGGACAAGAATAAGCCTAGGGAGGACGAAAATGTCCTAATTGATCATCCAATGACACAAACACACCTATTGGATGCACAAGATTGGTTTAAAACCCTAGTTAGACAAGAATATGCCTAGGGAGGATGAAAATGACATAATTGATCATCCAATGACACAAATGAACTTATTGGATGCACAAGATTTGTTAAAAACCCTAATTGGACAAGAATAAGCCTAGGGAGGACGAAAATGACCTAATTGATCATCCAATGACACAAACACACCTATTGGATGCACAAGATTGGTTAAAAACCCTAATTGGACAAGAATAAGCCTAGTGAGGACGAAAATGACCTAAGTGATCATCCAATGACACAAACACACCTATTGGTAGCACAAGATTGGTTAAAAACCCTAATTGGACAAGAATATGCCTAGGGAGGACGAAAATGACCTAAATGTTAATCCAATGACACAAATGAACTTATTGGATGCACAAGATTGGTTAAAAACCCTAATTGGGCAAGAATAAGCCTAGGGAGGACGAAAATGACCTAATTGATCATCCAATGACACAAACTCACCTATTGGATGCACAAGATTGGTTAAAAACCCTAATTGGACAACAATAAGCCTAGGGAGGACGAAAATGACCTAATTGATCATCCAATGACACAAACACACCTATTGGATGCACAAGATTGGTTAAAAACCCTAATTGGACAAGAATATGCCTAGGGAGGACGAAAATGACCTAAATATTAATTCAATGACACAATCAAAGTTATTGGATGCACAAGATTGGTTAAAAACCCTAATTAGACAAGAATAAGCCTAGGGAGGACGAAAATGACCTAAATATTAATTCTATGACACAAACAAACCTATTGGATGCACAAGATTGGTTAAAAACCCTAATTGGACAAGAATAAGCCTAGGGAGGACGAAAATGACCTAATTGATCATCCAATGACACAAACACACCTATTGGATGCACAAGATTGGTTAAAAACCCTAATTGGACAAGAATAAGCCTAGGGAGGACGAAAATTGCCTAATTGATCATCCAATGACACAAACACACCTATTGGATGCACAAGATTGGTTAAAAACCCTAATTGGACAAGAATATGCCTAGGGAGGACGAAAATGACCTAAATGTTAATCCAATGACACAAATGAACTTATTGGATGCACAAGATTGGTTAAAAACCCTAATTGGACAAGAATATAACTAGGGAGGACGAAAATGACCTAAATATTAATTCAATGACACAAACAAACTTATTGGATGCACAAGATTGGTTAAAAACCCTAATTGGACAAGAATAAGCCTAGGGAGGACGAAAATGACCTAATTGATCATCCAATGACACAAACACACCTATTGGATGCACAAGATTGGTTAAAAACCCTAATTGGACAAGAATATGCCTAGGGAGGACGAAAATGACCTAATTGATCATCCAATGACACAAACATTCCTATTGGATGCACAAGATTGGTTAAAAACCCTAATTAAACAAGAATATGCCTAGGGAGGACGAAAATGACCTAATTGATCATCCAATGACACAAACACACCTATTGGATGCACAAGATTGGTTAAAAACCCTAATTGGACAAGAATATGCCTAGGAAGGACGAAAATGACCTAAATATTAATTCAACACAAATAAACTTATTGGATGCACAAGATGGGTTAAAAACCCTGATTGGTCGAGAATAAGCCTAGGGAGGACGAAAATGACCTAAATGTTAATCCAATGACACAACTCAACTTATTGGATGCACAAGATTGGTTAAAAACCCTAATTGGACAAGAATAAGCCTAGGGACGACGAAAATGACCTAATTGATCATCCAATGACACAAACATACCTATTGGATGCACAAGATTGGTTAAAAACCCCAATTAAACAAGAATATGCCTAGGGAGGACGAAAATGACCTAATTGATCATCCAATGACACAAACACACCTATTGGATGCACAAGATTGGTTAAAAACCCTAATTGGACAAGAATAAGCCTAAGGAGGACAAAAATGACCTAATTGATCATCCAATGACACAAACACACCTATAGGATGCACAAGATTGGTTAAAAACCCTAGTTGGACGAGAATATGCCTAGGGAGGACGAAAATGACCTAATTGATCATCCAATGACACAAATGAACTTATTGGATGCACAAGATTGGTTAAAAACCCTAATTCGACAAGAATAAGCATAGGGAGGACGAAAATGACCTAAATATTAATTCAATGACACAAACAAACTTATTGGATGCACAAGATTGGTTAAAAACCCTAATTGGACAAGAATAAGCCTAGGGAGGACGAAAATGACCTAATTGATCATCCAATGACACAAACACACCTATTGGATGCACAAGATTGGTTAAAAACCCTAATTGGACAAGAAAATGCCTAGGGAGGACGACAATGACCTAATTGATCTTCCAATGACACAAACACACCTATTGGATGCACAAGATTGGTTAAAAACCCTAATTGGACAAGAATAAGCCTAGGGAGGATGAAAATGACCTAATTGATCATCCAATGACACAAACACACCTATTGGATGCACAAGATTGGTTAAAACCCTAATTGGACAAGAATATGCCTAGGGAGGACGAAAATGACCTAAATGTTAATCCAATGACACAAATGAACTTATTGGATGCACAAGATTGGTTAAAAACCCTAATTGGACAAGAATAAGCCTAGGGAGGACGAAAATGACCTAATTGATCATCCAATGACACAAACACACCTATTGGATGCACAAGATTGGTTAAAAACCCTAATTGGACAAGAATATGCCTAGGGAGGACGAAAATGACCTAAATATTAATTCAATGACACAAACAAAGTTATTGGATGCACAAGATTGGTTAAAGACCCTAATTGGACAAGAATAAGCCTAGGGAGGAGGAAAATGACCTGATTGATCATCCTATGACACAAATAAACTTATTGGATGCACAAGAATGGTTAAAAACCTAATTCGACAATAATAAGCCTAGGGAGAATGAAAATGACCTAAATGTTAATCCAATGACACAACTCAACTTATTGGATGCACAAGATTGGTTAAAAACCCTAATTGGACAAGAATAAGCCTAGGGAGGACGAAAATGACCTAAATATTAATTCAATGACACAAACAAACTTATTGGATGCACAAGATTGGTTAAAAACCCCAATTGGACAAGAATAAGCCTAGGGAGGACGAAAATGACCTAATTGATCATCCAATGACACAAACACACCTATTTGATGCACAAGATTGGTTAAAAACCCTAATTGGACAAGAATAAGCCTAAGGAGGACGAAAATGACCTAATTGATCATCCAATGACACAAACACACCTATAGGATGCACAAGATTGGTTAAAAACCCTAGTTGGACGAGAATATGCCTAGGGAGGACGAAAATGACCTAATTGATCATCCAATGACACAAATGAACTTATTGGATGCACAAGATTGGTTAAAAACCCTAATTCGACAAGAATAAGCATAGGGAGGATGAAAATGACCTAAATATTAATTCAATGACACAAACAAACTTATTGGATGCACAAGATTGGTTAAAAACCCTAATTGGACAAGAATAAGCATAGGGAGGACGAAAATGACCTAATTGATCATCCAATGACACAAACACACCTATTGGATGCACAAGATTGGTTAAAAACCCTAATTGGACAAGAATAGGCCTAGGGAGAACAAAATGACCTAATTGATCATCCAATGACACAAAAACACCTATTGGATGCACAAGATTGGTTAAAAACCCATTGGATGCACAATATTGGTCTAAAACTCTAATTGGACAAGAATATGCCTAGGGAGGACGAAAATGACCTAAATGTTAATCCAATGACACAAACACACCTATTAGATGCACAAGATTGGTTAAAAACCCTAATTGGACAAGAATAAGCCTAGGGAGGACGAAAATGACCTAATTGATCATCCAATGACACAAACACACCTATTGGATGCACAAGATTGGTTAAAAACCCTAATTGGGCAAGAATATGCCTAGGGAGGACGTAAATGACCTAAATATTAATTCAATGACACAAACAAACTTACCGGATGCACAAGATTGGTTAAAAACCCTAATTGGACAAGAATAAGCCTAGGGAGGACGAAAATGACCTAATTGATCATCCAATGACACAAACAGAACTATTGGATGCACAAGATTGGTTAAAAATCCTAATTGGACAAGAATATGCCTAGGGAGGACGAAAATGACCTAATTGATCATCCAAGGACACAAACACACCTATTAGATGCACAAGATTGGTTAAAAACCCTAATTGGACAAGAATATGCCTAGGGAGGACGAAAATGACCTAATTGATCATCCAATGACACAAACACACCTATTGGATGCACAAGATTGGTTAAAAACCCTAATTGGACAAGAATAAGCCTAGGGAGGACGTAAATGACCTAATTGATCATCCAATGACACAAACACACCTATTGGATGCACAAGATTGGTTAAAAACCCTAATTGGACAAGAATATGCCTAGGGAGGACGAAAATGACCTAATTGATCATCCAATGACACAAACACACCTATTGGATGCACAAGATTGGTTAAAATCCCTAATTGGACAAGAATATGCCTAGGGAGGAAGAAAATGACCTAAATATTAATTTAATGACCCAAACAAAGTTATTGGATGCACAAGATTGGTTAAAAACCCTAATTGTACAAGAATAAGCCTAGGGAGGACGTAAATGACCTAATTGATCATCCAATGACACAAACACACCTATTGGATGCACAAGATTGGTTAAAAACCCTAATTGGACAAGAATAAGCCTAGGGAGGAAGAAAATGACTTAAATATTAATTTAATGACACAAACAAACTTATCGGATGCACAAGATTGGTTAAAAACCCTAATTGGACAAGAATAAGCCTAGGGAGGACAAAAATGACCTAATTGATCATCCAATGACACAAACACACCTATTGGATGCACAAGATTGGTTAAAAACCCTAATTGGACAAGAATAAGTCTAGGGAGGACGAAAATGACCTAATTGATCATCCATTGCCACAAACACACCTATTGGATGCACAAGATTGATTAAAAACCCTAATTGGACAAGAATAAGCCTAGGGAGGACGAAAATGACCTAATTGATCATCCAATGACACAAACACACCTATTGGATGCACAAGATTGGTTAAAAACCCTAATTGGACAAGAATATGCCTAGGGAGGACGAAAAAGACCTAATTGATCATCCAATGACACAAACACACCTATTGGATGCACAAGATTGGTTAAAAACCCTAATTGGACAAGAATATGCCTAGGGAGGACGAAAATGACCTAATTGATCATCCAATGACACAAACACACCTATTGGATGCACAAGATTGGTTAAAAACCCTAATTGGACAAGAATATGCCTAGGGAGGACAAAAATGACCTAAATATTAATTCAATGACACAAATAAACTTATCGGATGCACAAGATTGGTTAAAAACCCTAATTGGACAAGAATAAGCCTAGGGAGGACGAAAATGACCTAATTGATCATCCAATGACACAAACACACCTATTGGATGCACAAGATTGGTTAAAAACCCTAATTGGACAAGAATATGCCTAGGGAGGACGAAAATGACCTAAATGTTAATCCAATGACACAAATGAACTTATTGGATATACAAGATTGGTTAAAAACCCTAACTGGACAAGAATAAGCCTAGGGAGGACGAAAATGACCTAATTGATCATCCAATGACACAAACACACCTATTGGATGCACAAGATTGGTTAAAAACCCTAATTGGACAAGAATATGCCTAGGGAGGACGAAAATGACCTAAATATTAATTCAATGAAACAAACAAACTTATTGGATGCACAAGATTGGTTAAAAACCCTAATTGGACAAGAATATGCCTGGGGAGGACGAAAATGACCTAATTGATCATCCAATGACACAAATACACCTATTGGATGCACAAGATTGGTTAAAAACCCTAATTGGACAAGAATATGCCTAGGGAGGACGAAAATGACCTAATTGATCATCCAATGACACAAACACACCTATTGGATGCACAAGATTGGTTAAAAACCCTAATTGGACAAGAATATGCCTAGGGAGGACGAAAATGACCTAAATATTAATTCAATGACACAAACAAACTTATTGGATGCACAAGATTGGTTAAAAACCCTAATTGGATAATAATATGCCTAGGGAGGACGAAAATGACCTAATTGATCATCCAATGACACTAATGAACTTATTGGATGCACAAGATTGGTTAAAAACCCTAATTGGACAAGAATAAGCCTAGGGAGGACGAAAATGACCTAATTGATCATCCAATGACACAAACACACCTATTGGATGCACAAGATTGGTTAAAAACCCTAATTGGACAAGAATATGCCTAGGGAGGACGAAAATGACCTAATTGATCATCCAATGACACAAACACACCTATTGGATGCACAAGATTGGTTAAAAACCCTAATTGGACAAGAATATGCCTAGGGAGGACGAAAATGACCTAAATATTAATTCAATTACACAAACAAAGTTATTGGATGCACAAGATTGGTTAAAAACCCTAATTTGACAAGAATAGGCCTAGGGAGGACGTAAATGACCTAATTGATCATCCAATGACACAAACACACCTATTGGATGCACAAGATTGGTTAAAAACCCTAATTGGACAAGAATATGCCTAGGGAGGACGAAAATGACCTAATTGATCATCCAATGACACAAACACACCTATTGGATGCACAAGATTGGTTAAAAACCCTAATTGGACAAGAATATGCCTAGGGAGGACGAAAATGACCTAAATATTAATTCAATGACACAAACAAACTTATCGGATGCACAAGATTGGATAAAAACCCTAATTGGACAAGAATATGCCTAGGGAGGACGAAAATGACCTAATTGGTCATCCAATGACACAAACACACCTATTGGATGCACAAGATTGGTTAAAAACCCTAATTGGACAAGAATATGCCTAGGGAGGACGAAAATGACCTAATTGATCATCTATTGCCACAAACACACCTATTGGATGCACAAGATTGGTTAAACACCTATTGGATGCACAAGATTGGTTAAAAACCCTAATTGGACAAGAATAAGCCTAGGGAGGATGAAAATAACATAATTGATCATCCAATAACACAAACACACCTATTGGATGCACAAGATTGGTTAAAAACCCTAATTGGACAAGAATATGCCTAGGGAGGACGAAAATGACCTAATTGATCATCCAATGACACAAACACACCTATTGGATGCACAAGATTGGTTAAAAACCCTAATTGGACAAGAATAAGCCTAGGGAGGACGAAAATAACCTAATTGATCATCCAATGACACAAACACACCTATTGGATGCACAAGATTGGTTAAAAACCCTAATTGGACAAGAATATGCCTAGGGAGGACGAAAATGACCTAAATGTTAATCCAATGACAAAAATGAACTTATTGGATGCACAAGATTGGTTAAAAACCTTATTGGACAAGAATAAGCCTAGGGAGGACGAAAATGACCTAATTGATCATCCAATGACACAAACACACCTATTGGATGCACAAGATTGGTTAAAAACCCTAATTGGACAAGAATATGCCTAGGGAGGACGAAAATGACCTAAATATTAATTCAATGACACAAACAAAGTTATTGAATACACAAGATTGGTTAAAAACCCTAATTGGACAAGAATAAGCCTAGGGAGGACGAAAATGACCTAATTGATCATCCAATGACACAAACACACCTATTGGATGCACAAGATTGGTTAAAAACCATAATTGGACAAGAATAAGCCTAGGGAGGACGAAAATGACCTAATTGATCATCCAATGACACAAACACACCTATTGGATGCACAAGATTGGTTAAAAACCCGAATTGGACAAGGATATGCCTTGGGAGGACGAAAATGACCTAAATATTAATTCAATGACACAAACAAACTTATTGGATGCACAAGATTGGTTAAAAACCCTAATTGGACAAGAATAAGCCTAGGGAGGACGAAAATGACCTAATTGATCATCCAATGACACAAACACACCTATTGGATGCACAAGATTGGTTAAAAACCCTAATTGGACAAGAATATGCCTAGGGAGGACGAAAATGACCTAATTGATCATCCAATGACACAAACACACCTATTGGATGCACAAGATTGGTTAAAAACCCTAATTGGACAAGAATAAGCCTAGGGAGGACGAAAATGACCTAAATGTTAATCCAATGACACAACTCAATTTATTGGATGCACAAGATTGGTTAAAAACCCTAATTGGACAAGAATAAGCCTAGGAAGGACGAAAATGACCTAATTGATCATCCAATGACACAAACACACCTATTGGATGCACAAGATTGGTTAAAAACCCTAATTGGACAAGAATATGCCTAGGGAGGACGAAAATGACCTAATTGATCATCCAATGACACAAACACACCTATTGGATGCACAAGATTGGTTAAAAACCCTAATTGGACAAGAATATGCATAAGGAGGACGAAAATGACCTAAATGTTAATCCAATGACACAAATGAACTTATTGGATGCACAAGATTGGTTAAAAACCCTAATTGGACAAGAATAAGCCTAGGGAGGATCAAAGCGACCTAATTGATCATCCAATGAGATAAACACACCTATTGGATGCACAAGATTGGTTAAAAACCCTAATTGGACAAGAATATGCCTAGGGCGGACAAAAATGGCCTAAATGTTAATCCAATGACACAAATGAACTTATTGGATGCACAAGATTGGTTAAAAAACCTAATTGGACAAGAATAAGCCTAGGAAGGAAGAAAATTACATAATTGATCATCCAATGACACAAACACACCTATTGGATGCACAAGATTGGTTAAAAACCCTAATTGGACAAGAATATGCCTAGGGAGGACGAAAATGACCTAATTGATCATCCAATGACACAAACACACCTATTGGATGCACAAGATTGGTTAAAAACCCTAATTGGACAAGAATAAGCCTAGGGAGGACGAAAATGACCTAATTGATCATCCAATGACACAAACACACCTATTGGATGCACAAGATTGGTTAAAAACCCTAATTGGACAAGAATTTGCCTAGAGAGATCGAAAATGACCTAAATTGATCATCCAATGACACAAACACACCTATTGGATGCACAAGATTGGTTAAAAACCCTAATTGGACAAGAATATGCCTAGGGAGGATGAAAATGACCTAAATGTTAATCCAATGACACAAATGAACTTATTGGATGCACAAGATTGGTTAAAAACCCTAATTGGACAAGAATAAGCCTAGGGAGGACGAAAATGACCTAATTGATCATCCAATGACACAAATGAACTTATTGGATGCACAAGAATGGTTAAAAACCCTAATTGGACAAGAATATGCCTAGGGAGGTGGAAAATGACCTAATTGATCATTCAATGACACAAACAAAGTTATTGGATGCACAAGATTGGTTAAAAACCTTAATTGGACAAGAATAAGCCTAGGGAGGACGAAAATGACCTAATTGATCATCCTATGACACAAACATTCCTATTGGATGCACAAGATTGGTTAAAAACCCTAATTGGACAAGAATATGCCTAGGGAGGACGAAAATGACCTAACTGATCATCCAATGACACAAACACACCTATTGGATGCACAAGATTGGTTAAAAACCCTAATTGGACAAGAATATGCCTAGGAAGGACGAAAATGACCTAAATATTAATTCTACACAAATAAACTTATTGGATGCACAAGATGGGTTAAAAACCCTGATTGGTCGAGAATAAGCCTAGGGAGGACGAAAATGACCTAAATGTTAATCCATTGACACAACTCAACTTATTGGATGCACAAGATTGGTTAAAAACCCTAATTGGACAAGAATAAGTCTAGGGAGGACGAAAATGACCTAATTGATCATCCAATGACACAACTCAACTTATTGGATGCACAAGATTGGTTAAAAACCCTAATTGGACAAGAATAAGCCTAGGGACGACGAAAATGACCTAATTGATCATCCAATGACACAAACATACCTATTGGATGCACAAGATTGGTTAAAAACCCCAATTAAACAAGAATATGCCTAGGGAGGACGAAAATGACCTAATTGATCATCCAATGACACAAACACACCTATTGGATGCACAAAATTGGTTAAAAACCCTAATTGGACAAGAATAATCCTAGGGAGGACGAAAATGACCTAAATATTAATTCAATGACACAAACAAACTTATTGGATGCACAAGATTGGTTAAAAACCCTAATTGGACAAGAATAAGCCTAGGGAGGACGAAAATGACCTAATTGATCATCCAATGACACAAACACACCTATTGGATGCACAAGATTGGTTAAAAACACTAATTGGACAAGAATAAGCCTAGGAAGGACAAAAATGACCTAATTGATCATCCAATGACACAAACACACCTAATGGATGCACAAGATTGGTTAAAAACCCTAATTGGACAAGAATAAGCATAGGGAGGACGAAAATGACCTAATTGATCATCCAATGACACAAACACACCTATTGGAGGCACAAGATTAGTTAAAAACCCTAGTTGGACAAGAATAAGTCTAGGGAGGACGAAAATGACCTAAATATTAATTCAATGACACAAACAAACTTATTGGATGCACAAGATTGGTTAAAAACCCTAATTGGACGAGAATATGCCTAGGGAGGACGAAAATGACCTAAATGTTAATCCAATGACACAAATGAACTTATTGGATGCACAAGATTGGTTAAAAACCCTAATTGGACAAGAATAAGCCTAGGGGGGACGAAAATGACCTAAATGTTAATCCAATGAAACAACTCAACTTATTGGATGCACAAGATTGATTAAAAACCCTAATTGGACAAGAATATGCCTAAGGAGGACGAAAATGACCTAAATATTAATTCAATGAAACAAACAAACTTATTGGATGCACAAGATTGGTTAAAAACCCTAATTGGACAAGAATAAGATTAGGGAGGACGAAAATGACCTAATTGATCATCAAATGACACAAACAGACCTATTGGATGCACAAGATTGGTTAAAAACCCTAATTGGACAAGAATATGCCGAGGGAGGACGAAAATGACCTAAATGTTAATTCAATGACACAAACAAAGTTATTGGATGCACAAGATTGGTTAAAAACCCTAATTGGACAAGAATAAGCCTAGGGAGGACGAAAATGACCTAATTGATCATCCAATGACACAAACACACCTATTGGATGCACAAGATTGGTTAAAAACCCTAATTGGACAAGAATATGCCTAGGGAGGACGAAAATGACCTAAGTATTAATTCAATGACACAAACAACGTTATTGGATGCACAAGATTAGTTAAAAACCCTAATTGGACAAGAATAAGCCTAGGGAGGACGAAAATGACCTAATTGATCATCCAATGACACAAACACACCTATTGGATGCACAAGATTGGTTAAAAACCGTAATTGGACAAGAATATGCCTAGGGATGACGAAAATAACCTAAATATTAATTCAATGACACAAACAAAGTTATTGGATGCACAAGATTGGTTAAAAACCCTAATTGGACAAGAATAAGCCTAGGGAGGACGAAAATGACCTAATTGATCATCCAATGACACAAACACACCTATTGGATGCACAAGATTGGTTAAAAACCCTAATTGGACAAGAATATGCCTAGGGAGGACGAAAATGACCTAATTGATCATCCAATGACACAAACACACCTATTGGATGCACAAGATTGGTTAAAAACCCTAATTGGACAATAATATGCCTAGGGAGGACCAAAATGACCTAATTGATCATCCAATGACACAAACACACCTATTGGATGCACAAGATTGGTTCAAAACCCTAGTTGGACAAGAACATGCCTAGGGAGGACGGAAATGACCTAGTTGATCATCCAATGACACTAATGAACTTATTGGATACACAAGATTGGTTAAAAACCCTAATTGGACAAGAATAAGCCTAGGGAGGACGAAAATGACCTAATTGATCATCCAATGACACAAACACACCTATTGGATGCACAAGATTGGTTAAAAACCCTAGTTGGACGAGAATAAGCCTAGGGAGGACGAAAATGACCTAATTGATCATCCAATGACACAAACACACCTATTGGATGCACAAGATTGGTTAAAAACCCTAATTGGACAAGAATATGCCTAGGGAGGACGAAAATGACCTAAATGTAAATCCAATGACACAAATGAACCTATTGGATGCACAAGATTGGTTAAAATCCCTAATTGGACAATAATAAGCCTAGGGAGGACGAAAATGACCTAATTGATCATCCAATGACACAAACACACCTATTGGATGCACAAGATTGGTTAAAAACCCTAATTGGACAAGAATATGCCTAGGGAGGACGAAAATGACCTAAATGTAAATCCAATGACACAAATGAACTTATTGGACGCACAAGATTGGTTAAAAACCCTAATTGGACAATAATAAGCCTAGGGAGGACGGAAATGACCTAATTGATCATCCAATGACACAACTCAACTTATTGGATGCACAAGCTTGGTTAAAAACCCTAATTGAACAAGAATAAGCCTAGGGAGGACGAAAATGACCTAATTGATCATCCAATGACACAAACACACCTATTGGATGCACAAGATTGGTTAAAAACCCTAATTGGACAAGAATATGCCTAGGGAGGACGAAAATGACCTAAATGTAAATCCAATGACACAAATGAACTTATTGGATGCACAAGATTGGTTAAAAACCCTAATTGGACATGAATAAGCCTAGGGAGGACGAAAATGACCTAATTGATCATCCAATGACACAAATGAACTTATTGGATGCACAAGATTGGTTAAAAACCCTTATTGGACAAGAATAAGCCTAGGGAGGACGAAAATGACCTAATTGATCTTCCAATGACACAAACACACCTATTGGATGCACAATATTGGTTAAAAACCCTAATTGGACAAGAATAAGCCTAGGGAGGACGAAAATGACCTAATTGATCATCCAATGACACAAACACACCTATTGGATGCACAAGATTGGTTAAAAACCCTAATTGGACAAGAATATGCCTAGGGAGGACGAAAATGACCTAAATATTAATTCAATGAAACAAACAAACTTATTGGATGCACAAGATTGGTTAAAAACCCTAATAGGACAAGTATAAGCATAGGGAGGACGAAAATGACCTAATTGATCATCCAATGACACAAACACACCTATTGGATGCACAAGATTGGTTAAAAACCCTAATTGGACAAGAATATGCCTAGGGAGGATGAAAATGACCTAAATGTTAATCCAATGACACAAATGAATTTATTGGATGCACAATATTGGTTAAAAACCCTAATTGGACAAGATTAAGCCTAGGGAGGACGAAAATGACCTAATTGATCATCCAATGACACAAACACACCTATTGGATGCACAAGATTGGTTAAAAACCCTAATTGGACAAGAATATGCCTAGGGAGGATGAAAATGACCTAAATGTTAATCCAATGACACAAATGAACTTATTGGATGCACAAGATTGGTTAAAAACCATAATTGGACAAGATTAAGCCTAGGGAGGACGAAAATGACCTAATTGATCATCCAATGACACAAACACACCTATTGGATGCACAAGATTGGTTAAAAACCCTAATTGGACAAGAATATGCCTAGGGAGGATGAAAATGACCTAAATGTTAATCCAATGACACAAATGAACTTATTGGATGAAAAAGATTGGTTAAAAACCCTAATTGGACAAGAATAAGCCTAGGGAGGACGAAAATGACCTAATTGATCATCCAATGACACAAACATACCAATTGGATGCAAAAGATTGGTTAAAAACCCTAATTGGACAAGAATATGCCTAGGGAGGACGAAAATGACCTAATTGATCATCCAATGACACAAACACACCTATTGGATGCACAAGATTGGTTAAAAACCCTAATTGGACAAGAATAAGCCTAGGGAGGAAGAAAATGACCTAATTGATCATCCAATGACACAAACACACCTATTGGATGCACAAGATTGGTTAAAAACCCTAATTGGACAAGAATAAGCCTAGGGAGGACGAAAATGACCTAAATGTTAATCCAATGACACAACTCAACTTATTGGCTGCACAAGATTGGTTAAAAACCCTAATTGGACAAGAATAAGCCTAGGGAGGACGAAAATGACCTAATTGATCATCCAATGACACAACTCAACTTATTGGATGCACAAGATTGGTTAAAAACCCTAATTGGACAAGAATAAGCCTAGGGACGACGAAAATGACCTAATTGATCATCCAATGACACAAACATACCTATTGGATGCACAAGATTGGTTAAAAACCCCAATTAAACAAGAATATGCCTAGGGAGGACGAAAATGACCTAATTGATCATCCAATGACACAAACACACCTATTGGATGCACAAAATTGGTTAAAAACCCTAATTGGACAAGAATAATCCTAGGGAGGACGAAAATGACCTAAATATTAATTCAATGACACAAACAAACTTATTGGATGCACAAGATTGGTTAAAAATCCTAATTGGACAAGAATAAGCCTAGGGAGGACGACAATGACCTAATTGATCATCCAATGACACAAACACACCTATTGGATGCACAAGATTGGTTAAAAACCCTAATTGGACAAGAATATGCCTAGGGAGGACGAAAATGACCTAAATATTAATTCAACACAAATGAACTTATTGGATGCACAAGATGGGTTAAAAACCCTAATTGGTCGAGAATAAGCCTAGGGAGGACGAAAATGACCTAAATGTTAATCCATTGACACAACTCAACTTATTGGATGCACAAGATTGGTTAAAAACCCTAATTGGACAAGAATAAGTCTAGGGAGGACGAAAATGACCTAATTGATCATCCAATGACACAAATGAACTTATTGGATGCACAAGATTGGTTAAAAACCCTAATTGGACAAGAATATGCCTAGGGACGACGAAAATGACCTAATTGATCATCCAATGACACAAACATACCTATTGGATGCACAAGATTGGTTAAAAACCCCAATTAAACAAGAATATGCCTAGGGAGGACGAAAATGACCTAATTGATCATCCAATGACACAAACACACCTATTGGATGCACAAAATTGGTTAAAAACCCTAATTGGACAAGAATAATCCTAGGGAGGACGAAAATGACCTAAATATTAATTCAATGACACAAACAAACTTATTGGATGCACAAGATTGGTTAAAAACCCTAATTGGACAAGAATAAGCCTAGGGAGGACGAAAATGACCTAATTGATCATCCAATGACACAAATGAACTTATTGGATGCACAAGATTGGTTAAAAACCCTAATTGGACAAGAATATGCCTAGGGAGGACGAAAATGACCTAGATATTAATTTAATGACACAAACAAATTTATTGGATGCACAAGATTGGTTAAAAACCCTAATTGGACAAGAATAAGCCTAGGGAGGACGAAAATGACCTTATTGATCATCCAATGACACAAACACACCTATTGGATGCACAAGATTGCTTAAAAACCCTAATTGGACAAGAATAAGCCTAGGGAGGACGAAAATGACCTAATTGATCATCCAATGACACAAACACACCTATTGGATGCACAAGATTGGTTAAAAACCCTAATTGGACAAGAATAAGCCTAGGGAGGACGAAAATGACCTAATTGATCATCCAATGACACAAACACACCTATTGGATGCACAAGATTGGTTAAAAACCCTAATTGGACAAGAATTTGCCTAGAGAGATCGAAAATGACCTAAATTGATCATCCAATGACACAAACACACCTATTGGATGCACAAGATTGGTTAAAAACCCTAATTGGACAAGAATATGCCTAGGGAGGATGAAAATGACCTAAATGTTAATCCAATGACACAAATGAACTTATTGGATGCACAAGATTGGTTAAAAACCCTAATTGGACAAGAATAAGCCTAGGGAGGACGAAAATGACCTAATTGATCATCCAATGACACAAATGAACTTATTGGATGCACAAGATTGGTTAAAAACCCTAATTGGACAAGAATATGCTTAGGGAGGTGGAAAATGACCTAATTGATCATTCAATGACACAAACAAAGTTATTGGATGCACAAGATTGGTTAAAAACCCTAATTGGACAAGAATAAGCCTAGGGAGGACGAAAATGACCTAATTGATCATCCAATGACACAAAACACCTATTGGACACACAAGATTAGTTAAAAACCCTAATTGGACAAGAATAAGCCTAGGGAGGACGAAAATGGCCTAATTGATCATCCAATGACACAAACACACCTATTGGATGCACAAGATTGGTTAAAAACCCTAATTGGACAAGAATATGCCTAGGGAGGACGAAAATGACCTAATTGATCATCCAATGACACAAACACACCTATTGGATGCACAAGATTGGTTAAAAACCCTAATTGGACAAGAATAAGCCTAGTGAGGACGAAAATGACCTAATTGATCATCAAATGACACTAACACACCTATTGGAAGCACAAGAATGGTTAATAACCCTACTTGGACAAGAATATGCCTAGGGAGGACGAAAATGACCTAATTGATCATCCAATGACACAAATGAACATATTGGATGCACAAGATTTGTTAAAAACCCTAATTGGACAAGAATAAGTCTAGGGAGGACGAAAATGACCTAATTGATCATCCAATGACACAAACACACCTATTGGATGCACAAGATTGGTTAAAAACCCTAATTGGACAAGAATATGCCTAGGGAGGACGAAAATGACCTAATTGATCATCCAATGACACAAACACACCTATTGGATGCACAAGATTGGTTAAAAACCCTAATTGGACAAGAATAAGCCTAGGGAGGACAAAAATGACCTAATTGATCATCCAATGACACAAACACACCTATTGGATGCACAAGATTGGTTACAAACCCTAATTGGACAAAAATAAGCCTAGGGAGGACGAAAATGACCTAATTGATCATCCAATGACACAAACACACCTATTGGATGCACAAGATTGGTTAAAAACCCTAATTGGACAAGAATATGCCTAGGGAGGACGAAAATGACCTAAATATTATTCAATGACACAAACAAAGTTATTGGATGCACAAGATTGGTTAAAAACCCTAATTGGACAAGAATAAGCCTAGGGAGGACGAAAATGACCTAATTGATCATCCAATGACACAAACACACCTATTGGATGCACAAGATTGGTTAAAAACCCTAATTGGACAAGAATATGCCTAGGGAGGACGAAAATGACCTAAATGTTAATCCAATGACACAACTCAACCTATTGGATGCACAAGATTGGTTAAAAACCCTAATTGGACAAGAATAAGCCTAGGGAGGACGATAAATGACCTAATTGATCATCCAATGACACAAACACACCTATTGGATGCACAAGATTGGTTAAAAACCCTAATTGGACAAGAATAAGCCTAGGGAGGACGAAAATGACCTAATTGATCATCCAATGACACAAACACACCTATTGGATGCACAAGATTGGTTAAAAACCCTAATTGGACAAGAATAAGCCTAGGGAGGTTGAAAATGACCTAATTGATCATCCAATGACACAAACACACCTATTGGATGCACAAGATTGGTTAAAAACCCTAATTGGACAAGATTAAGCCTAGGGAGGACGAAAATGACCTAATTGATCATCCAATGACACAAACACACCTATTGGATGCACAAGATTGGTTAAAAACCCTAATTGGACAAGAATATGCCTAGGGAGGATGAAAATGACCTAAATGTTAATCCAATGACACAAATGAACTTATTGGATGCACAAGATTGGTTAAAAACCATAATTGGACAAGATTAAGCCTAGGGAGGACGAAAATGACCTAATTGATCATCCAATGACACAAACACACCTATTGGATGCACAAGATTGGTTAAAAACCCTAATTGGACAAGAATATGCCTAGGGAGGATGAAAATGACCTAAATGTTAATCCAATGACACAAATGAACTTATTGGATGCACAAGATTGGTTAAAAACCCTAATTGGACAAGAATAAGCCTAGGGAGGACGAAAATGACGTAATTGATCATCCAATGACACAAACACACCTATTGGATGCAGAAGATTGGTTAAAAACCCTAATTGGACAAGAATATGCCTAGGGAGGATGAAAATGACCTAAATTTTAATCCAATGACACAAATGAACTTATTGGATGCACAAGATTGGTTAAAAACCCTAATTGGACAAGAATAAGCCTAAGGAGGACGAAAATGACCTAATTGATCATCCAATGACACAAACACACCTATCGGATGCAAAAGATTGGTTAAAAACCCTAATTGGAAAAGATGATGCCTAGGGAGGACGAAAATGACCTAAATATTAATTCAATGACACAAACAAACATATTGGATGCACAAGATTGGTTAAAAACCCTAATTGGACAAGAATAAGCCTAGGGAGGACGAAAATGACCTAATTGATCATCCAATGACACAAACACACCTATTGGATGCAAAAGATTGGTTAAAAACCCTAACTGGGCAAGATGATGCCTAGGGAGGACGAAAATGACCTAAATATTAATTCAATGACACAAACAAACTTATTGGATGCACAAGATTGGTTAAAAACCCTAATTGGACAAGAATAAGCCTAGGGAGGACGAAAATGACCTAATTGATCATCCAATGACACAAACACACCTATTGGATGCAGAAGATTGGTTAAAAACCCTAATTGGACAAGAATAAGCCTAGGGATGACGAAAATGACCTAATTGATCATCCAATGACACAAACACACCTATTGGATGCACAAGATTGGTTAAAAACCCTAATTGGACAAGAATATGCCTAGGGAGAACAAAAATGACCTAAATGTAAATCCAATGACACAAATGAACTTATTGGATGCACAAGATTAGTTAAAAACCCTAATTGGACAAGAATAAGCCTAGGGAGGACGAAAATGACCTAAATGTTAATCCAATGACACAACTCAACTTATTGGATGCACAATATTGGTTAAAAACCCTTATTGGACAAGAATAAGCCTAGGGAGGACGAAAATGACCTAATTGATCATCCAATGACACAAACACACCTATTGGATGCACAAGATTGGTTAAAAACCCTAATTGGACAAGAATATGCCTAGGGAGGACGAAAATGACCTAATTGATCATCCAATGACACAAATGAACTTATTGGATGCACAAGATTGGTTAAAAACCCTAATTGGACAAGAATAAGTCTAGGGAGGACGAAAATGACCTAATTGATCATCCAATGACACAAATGAACTTATTGGATGCACAAGATTGGTTAAAAACCCTAATTGGACAAGAATATGCCTAGGGACGACGAAAATGACCTAATTGATCATCCAATGACACAAACATACCTATTGGATGCACAAGATTGGTTAAAAACCCTAATTAAACAAGAATATGCCTAGGGAGGACGAAAATGACCTAATTGATCATCCAATGACACAAACACACCTATTGGATGCAAAAAATTAGTTAAAAACCCTAATCGAACAAGAATTATCCTAGGGAGGACGAAAATGACCTAAATATTAATTAAATGACACAAACAAACTTATTGGATGAACAAGATTGGTTAAAAACCCTAATTGGACAAGAATAAGCCTAGGGAGGACGAAAATGACCTAATTGATCATCCAATGACACAAACACACCTATTGGATGCACAAGATTGGTTAAAAACCCTAATTGGACAAGAATATGCCTAGGGAGGACGAAAATGACTTAAATATTAATTCAACACAAATGAACTTATTGGATGCACAAGATGGGTTAAAAACCCTAATTGGACAATAATAAGCCTAGGGACGACGAAAATGACTTAATTGATCATCCAATAACACAAACATACCTATTGGATGCACAAGATTGGTTAAAAACCCTAATTAAACAAGAATATGCCTAGGGAGGACAAAAATGACCTAATTGATCATCCAATGACACAAACACACCAATTGGATGCCCAAGATTGGTTAAAATCCCTAATTGGACAAGAATAAGCCTAGGGAGGACGAAAATGACCTAAATATTAATTCAATAACACAAACAAACTTATTGGATGCACAAGATTGGTTAAAAACCCTAATTGGACAAGAATAAGCCTAGGGAGGACGAAAATGACCTAATTGATCATCCAATGACACAAATGAACTTATTGGATGCACAAGATTGGTTAAAAACCCTAATTGGACAAGAATATGCCTAGGGAGGAGGAAAATGACCTAATTGATCATTCAATGACACAAACAAAGTTATTGGATGCACAAGATTGGTTAAAAACCCTAATTGGACAAGAATAAGCCTAGGGAGGACGAAAATGACCTAATTGATCATCCAATGACACAAACACACCTATTGGATGCACAAGATTGGTTAAAAACCCTAATTGGACAAGAATATGCCTAGAGAGATCGAAAATGACCTAAATTGATCATCCAATGACACAAACACACCTATTGGATGCACAAGATTGGTTAAAAACCCTAATTGGACAAGAATATGCCTAGGGAGGACGAAAATGACCTAAATATTAATTCAACACAAATGAACTTATTGGATGCACAAGATGGGTTAAAAACCCTAATTGGTCGAGAATAAGCCTAGGGAGGATGAAAATGACCTAAATGTTAATCCAATGACGAAACTCAACTTATTGGATGCACAAGATTGGTTAAAAACCATAATTGGGCAAGAATAAGCCTAGGGACGACGAAAATGACCTAATTGATCATCCAACGACACAAACATACCTATTGGATGCACAAGATTGGTTAAAAACCCTAATTAAACAAGAATACGCCTAGGGAGGACCAAAATGACCTAATTGATCATCCAATGACACAAACACACCAATTGGATGCACAAGATTGGATAAAAACCCTAATTGGACAAGAATAAGCCTAGGGAGGACGAAAATGACCTAAATATTAATTCAATGACACAAACAAACTTATTGGATGCACAAGATTGGTTAAAAACCCTAATTGGACAAGAATAAGCCTAGGGAGGACGACAATGACCTAATTGATCATCCAATGACACACACACACCTATTGGAAGCACAAGATTGGTTAAAAACCCTAATTGGACAAGAATAGGCCTAGGGAGGATGACAATGACCTAATTGATCATCCAATGACACAAACACACCTATTGGATGCACAAGATTGGTTAAAAACCCATATTGGACAAGAATATGCCTAGGGAGGTTGAATATGACCTAAATGTTAATTCAATGACAAAAACGTACTTATTGGATGCACAACATTGGTTAAAAATCCTAATTGGACAAGAATATGCCTAAGGAGGACGAAAATGACCTAAATATTAATTCAATGACACAAACAAACTTATTGGATGCACAAGATTGGTTAAAAACCCTAATTGGACAAGAATAAGCCTAGGGAGGACGACAATGACCTAATTGATCATCCAATGACACAAACACACCTATTGGATGCACAAGATTGGTTAAAAACCCTAATTGGACAAGAATAGGCCTAGGGAGGATGACAATGACCTAATTGATCATCCAATGACACAAACACACCTATTGGATGCACAAGATTGGTTAAAAACCCTAATTGGACAAGAATATGCCTAGGGAGGACGAATATGACCTAAATGTTAATTCAACGACAAAAACGAACTTATTGGATGCACAACATTGGTTAAAAACCCTAATTGGACAAGAATATGCCTAAGGAGGACGAAAATGACCTAAATATTAATTCAATGACACAAACAAACTTATTGGATGCACAAGATTGGTTAAAAACGCTAATTGGACAAGAATATGCCTAGGGAGGACGAAAATGACCTAATTGATCATCCAATGACACAAACACACCTATTGGATGCACAAGATTGGTTAAAAACCCTAATTGGACAAGAATAAGCCTAGGGAGGACGAAAATGACCTAATTGATCATCCAATGACACAAACACACCTATTGGATGCACAAGATTGATTAAAAACCCTAATTGGACAAGAATATGCCTAGGGAGGTGGAAAATGACCTAATTGATTATTCAATGACACAAACAAAGTTATTGGATGCACAAGATTGGTTAAAAAACCCTAATTGGACAAGAATAAGCCTAGGGAGGACGACAATGACCTAATTGATCATCCAATGACACAAACACACCTATTGGATGCACAAGATTGGTTAAAAACCCTAATTGGACAAGAATAGGCCTAGGGAGGATGACAATGACCTAATTGATCATCCAATGACACAAACACACCTATTGGATGCACAAGATTGGTTAAAAACCCTAATTGGACAAGAATATGCCTAGGGAGGACGAAAATGACCTAATTGATCATCCAATGACACAAACACACCTATTGGATGCACAAGATTGGTTAAAAACCCTAATTGGACAAGAATATGCCTAGGGAGGACGAAAATGACCTAAATATTAATTCAATTACACAAACAAAGTTATTGGATGCACAAGATTGGTTAAAAACCCTAATTTGACAAGAATAGGCCTAGGGAGGACGTAAATGACCTAATTGATCATCCAATGACACAAACACACCTATTGGATGCACAAGATTGGTTAAAAACCCTAATTGGACAAGAATATGCCTAGGGAGGACGAAAATGACCTAATTGATCATCCAATGACACAAACACACCTATTGGATGCACAAGATTGGTTAAAAACCCTAATTGGACAAGAATATGCCTAGGGAGGACGAAAATGACCTAAATGTTAATCCAATGACACAACACAACTTATTGGATGCACAAGATTGGTTAAAAACCCTAATTGGACAAGAATATGCCTAGGGAGGACGAAAATGACCTAAATGTTAATCCAATGACACAACTCAACTTATTGGATGCACAAGATTGGTTAAAAACCCTAACTGGACAAGAATATGCCTAGGGAGGACGAAAATGACCTAATTGATCATCCAATGACACAAACACACCTATTGGATGCACAAGATTGGTTAAAAACACTAATTGGACAAGAATATGCCTAGGGAGGACGAAAATAACCTAATTGATCATCCAATGACACAAACACACATATTGGATGCAAAAGAATGGTTAAAAACCCTAATTGAACAAGATGATGCCTAGGGAGGACAAAAATGACCTAAATGTTAATCCAATGACACAAATGAACTTATTGGATGCACAAGATTGGTTAAAAACCCTAATTGGACAAGAATAAGCCTAAGGAGGACGAAAATGGCCTAATTGATCATCCAATGACACAAACACACCTATTGGATGCACAAGATTGGTTAAAAACCCTAATTGGACAAGAATATGCCTAGGGAGGACGAAAATGACCTAATTGATCATCCAATGACACAAACATACCTATTGGATGCACATGATTGGTTAAAAACCCTAATTAAACAAGAATATGCCTATGGAGGACGAAAATGACCTAATTGATCATCCAATGACACAAACACACCAATTGGATGCACAAGATTGGTTAAAAACCCTAATTGGACAAGAATAAGCCTAGGGAGGACGAAAATTACCTAAATATTAATTCAATGACACAAACAAACTTATCGGATGCACAAGATTGGTTAAAAACCCTAATTGGACAAGAATATGCCTAGGGAGGACGAAAATGACCTAACTGATCCTCCAATGACACAGACACACCTATTGGATGCACAAGATTGGTTAAAAACCCTAATTGGACAAGAATAAGCCTAGGGAGGACGAAAATGACCTAATTGATCATCCAATGACACAAACACACCTATTGGATGCACAAGATTGGTTAAAAACCCTAATTGGACAAGAATATGCCTAGGGAGGACGAAAATGACCTAATTGATCATCCAATGACACAAACATACCTATTGGATGCACAAGATTGGTTAAAAACCCTAATTAAACAAGAATATGCCTAGGGAGGACGAAAATGACCTAATTGATCATCAAATGACACAAACACACCTATTGGATGCACAAGATTGGTTAAAAACCCTAATTGGACAAGAATAAGCCTAAGGAGGACGAAAATGACCTAATTGATCATCCAATGACACAAACACACCTATTGGATGCACAAGATTCGTTAAAAACCCTAATTGGACAAGAATATGCCTAGGGAGGACGAAAATGACATAATTGATCATCCAATGACACAAACACACCTATTGGATGCACAAGATTGGTTAAAAACCCTAATTGGACAAGAATATGCCTAGGGAGGACGAAAATGACATAATTGATCATCCAATGACACAAACACATCTATTGGATGCACAAGATTGGTTAAAAACCATAATTGGACAAGAATATGCCTAGGGAGGACGAAAATGACATAATTGATAATCCAATGACACATACACACCTATTGGGTGCACAAGATTGGTTAAAAACCCTAATTGGACAAGAATAAGCCTAGGGAGGACGAAAATGACCTAATTGATCATCCAATGACACAAACACACCTATTGGATGCACAAGATTGGTTAAAAACCCTAATTGGACAAGAATATGCCTAGGGAGGACGAAAATGACATAATTGATCATCCAATGACACAAACACACCTAAAGGATGCACAAGATTGGTTAAAAACCATAATTGGACAAGAATATGCCTAGGGAGGACGAAAATGACATAATTGATAATCCAATGACACATAGACACCTATTGGATGCACAAGATTGGTTAAAAACCCTAATTGGACAAGAATATGCCTAGGGAGGTGGAAAATGACCTAATTGATCATTCAATGACACAAACAAAGTTATTGGATGCACAAGATTGGTTAAAAACCCTAATTGGACAAGAATAAGCCTAGGGAGGACGAAAATGACCTAATTGATCATCCAATGACACAAACACACCTATTGGATGCACAAGATTGGTTAAAAACCCTAATTGGACAAGAATATGCCTAGGGAGGACGAAAATGACCTAATTGATCATCCAATGACACAAACATACCTATTGGATGCTCAAGATTTGTTAAAAACCCTAATTAAACAAGAATATGCCTAGGGAGGACGAAAATGACCTAATTGATCATCCAATGACACAAACACACCTATTGGATGCACAAGATTGGTTAAAAACCCTAATTTGACAAGAATATGCCTAGGAAGGACAAAAATGACCTAAATATTAATTCAACACAAATAAACTTATTGGATGCACAAGATGGGTTAAAAACCCTGATTGGTCGAGAATAAGCCTAGGGAGGACGAAAATGACCTAAATGTTAATCCAATGACACAACTCAACTTATTGGATGCACAAGATTGGTTAAAAACCCTAATTGGACAAGAATAAGCCTAGGGACGACGAAAATAACCTAATTGATCATCCAATGACACAAACATACCTATTGGATGCACAAGATTGGTTAAAAACCCTAATTAAACAAGAATATGCCTAGGGAGGACGAAAATGACCTAATTGATCATCCAATGACACAAACACACCTATTGGATGCACAAAATTGGTTAAAAACCCTAATTGGACAAGAATAATCCTAGGGAGGACGAAAATGACCTAAATATTAATTCAATGACACAAACAAACTTATTGGATGCACAAGATTGGTTAAAAACCCTAATTGGACAAGAATATGCCTAGGGAGGACGAAAATGACCTAAATATTAATTCAACACAAATGAACTTATTGGATGCACAAGATGGGTTAAAAACCCTAATTGGTCGAGAATAAGCCTAGGGAGGACGAAAATGACCTAAATGTTAATCCATTGACACAACTCAACTTATTGGATGCACAAGATTGGTTAAAAACCCTAATTGGACAAGAATAAGTCTAGGGAGGACGAAAATGACCTAATTGATCATCCAATGACACAAATGAACTTATTGGATGCACAAGATTGGTTAAAAACCCTAATTGGACAAGAATATGCCTAGGGACGACGAAAATGACCTAATTGATCATCCAATGACACAAACATACCTATTGGATGCACAAGATTGGTTAAAAACCCTAATTAAACAAGAATATGCCTAGGGAGGACGAAAATGACCTAATTGATCATCCAATGACACAAACACACCTATTGGATGCACAAGATTGGTTAAAAACCCTAATTGGACAAGAATATGCCTAGGGAGGACGAAAATGACCTAAATATTAATTCAACACAAATGAACTTATTGGATGCACAAGATGGGTTAAAAACCCTGATTGGTCGAGAATAAGCCTAGGGAGGACGAAAATGACCTAAAAGTTAATTCAATGACACAACTCAACTTATTGGATGCACAAGATTGGTTAAAAACCCTAATTGGACAAGAATAAGCCTAGAGACGATGAAAATGACCTAATTGATCATCCAATGACACAAACATACCTATTGGATGCACAAGATTGGTTAAAAACCCTAATTAAACAAGAATATGCCTAGGGAGGACGAAAATGACCTAATTGATCATCCAATGACACAAACACACCTATTGGATGCACAAGATTGGTTAAAAACCCTAATTGGACAAGAATATGCCTAGGGAGGACGAAAATGACCTAAATATTAATTCAACACAAATGAACTTATTCGATGCACAAGATGGGTTAAAAACCCTGATTGGTCGAGAATAAGCCTAGGGAGGACGAAAATGACCTAAATGTTAATTCAATGACACAACTCAACTTATTGGATGCACAAGATTGGTTAAAAACCCTAATTGGACAAGAATAAGCCTAGGGAGGACGAAAATGACCTAATTGATCATCCAATGACACAAACACACCTATTGGATGCACAAGATTGGTTAAAAACCCTAATTGGACAAGAATAAGCCTAGGCAGGACAAAAATGACCAAAATGTTAATCCAATGACACAACTAAACTTATTGGATGCACAAGATTGGTTAAAAACCCTAATTGGACAAGAATAAGCATAGGGAGGACGAAAATGACCTAATTGATCATCCAATGACACAAACACACCTATTGGATGCATAAGATTGGTTAAAAACCCTAATTGGACAAGAATATGCTTAGGGAGGACGAAAATGACCTAAATATTAATTTAATGACACAAACAAACTTATCGGATGCACAAGATTGGTTAAAAACCCTAATTGGACAAGAAAAAGCCTAGGGAGGACGAAAATGACCTAATTGATCATCCAATAACACATACACACCTATTAGATGCACAAGATTGGTTAAAAACCCTAATTGGACAAGAATAAGCCTAGGGAGGACGAAAATGACCTAATTGATCATCCAATGACACAAACACACCTATTGGATGCACAAGATTGGTTAAAAACCCTAATTGGACAAGAATATGCCTAGGGAGGACGAAAATGACCTAATTGGTCATCCAATGACACAAACACACCTATTGGATGCACAAGATTGGTTAAAAACCCTAATTGGACAAGAATAAGCCTAGGGAGGACGAAAATAACCTAATTGATCATCCAATGACACAAACACACCTATTGGATGCACAAGATTGGTTAAAAACCCTAATTGGACAAGAATATGCCTAGGCAGGACGAAAATGATCTAAATGTTAATCCAATGACACAAATGAACTTATTGGATGCACAAGATTGGTTAAAAACCCTAATTGGACAAGAATAAGCCTAGGGAGGACGAAAATGACCTAATTGATCATCCAATGACACAAACACACCTATTGGATGCACAAGATTGGTTAAAAACCCTAATTGGACAAGAATATGCCTAGGGAGGACGAAAATGACCTAATTGATCTTCCAATGACACAAACAAACTTATTGGATGCACAAGATTGGTTAAAAACCCTAATTGGACAAGAATAAGCCTAGGGAGGACGAAAATGACCTAATTGATCATCCAATGACACAAACACACCTATTGGATGCACAAGATTGGTTAAAAACCCTAATTGGATAAAAATATGCCTAGGGAGGATGAAAATGACCTAATTGATCATCCAATGACACAAACACACCTATGGGATGCACAAGATTGGTTAAAAACCCTAATTGGACAAGAATATGCCTAGGGAGGACGAATATGACCTAAATGTGAATCCAATGACACAAATGAACTTATTGGATGCACAAGATTGGTTAAAAACCCTAATTGGACAAGAATAAGCCTAGGGAGAATGAAAATGACCTAAAAGTTAATCCAATGACACAACTCAACTTATTGGATGCACAAGATTGGTTAAAAACCCTAATTGGACAAGAATAAGCCTAGGGAGGACGAAAATGACCTAATTGATCATCCAATGACACAAACACACCTATTGGATGCACAAGATTGGTTAAAAACCCTAATTGGACAAGAATAAGCCTAGGGAGGACGAAAATGACCTAATTGATCATTCAATGACACAAACACACCTATTGGATACACAAGATTGGTTAAAAACCCTAATTGGACAAGAATATGCCTAGGGAGGACAATAATGACCTAAATGTTAATCCAATGACACAAATGAACTTATTGGATGCATAAGATTGGTTAAAAACCCTAATTGGACAAGAATAAGCATAGGGAGGACGAAAATGACCTAAATGTTAATCCAATGAAACAACTCAACTTATTGGATGCACAAGATTGGTTAAAAACCCTAATTGGACAAGAATAAGCCTAGGGAGGACGAAAATGACCTAATTGATCATCCAATGACACAAACACACCTATTGGAGGCACAAGATTGGTTAAAAACCCTAGTTGGACAAGAATAAGCCTAGGGAGGACGAAAATGACCAAATTGATCATACAATGACACCAATGAACTTATTGGATGCACAAGATTGGTTAAAAACCCTAATTGGACAAGAATAAGCCTAGGGAGGACGAAAATGACCTAATTGATCATCCAATGACACAAACACACCTATTGGATGCACAAGATTGGTTAAAAACCCTAATTGGACAAGAATATGCCTAGAGAGGACGAAAATGACCTAAATATTAATTCAATGACACAAACAAACTTATTGGATGCACAAGATTGGTTAAAAACCCTAATTGGACAAGAATAAGCCTAGGGAGGACGAAAATGACCTAATTGATCATCCAATGACACAAACACACCTATTGGATGCACAAGATTGGTTAAAAACCCTAATTGGAAAAGAATATGCCTAGGGAGGACGAATATGACCTAAATGTTAATCCAATAACACAAATGAACTTATTGGATGCACAAGATTGGTTAAAAACCCTAATTGGACAAGAATAAGCCTAGGGAGGACGAAAATGACCTAATTGATTATCCAATGACACAAACACACCTATTGGATGCACAAGATTGGTTTAAAACCCTAGTTGGACAAGAATATGCCTAGGGAGGACAAAAATGACCTAATTGATCATCCAATGACACAAACACACCTATTGGATGCACAAGATTGGTTAAAAACCCTAATTGGACAAGAATAAGCCTAGGGAGGACGAAAATGACCTAATTGATCATCCACTGACACAAATGAACTTATTGGATGCACAAGATTGGTTAAAAACCCTAATTGGAAAAGAATAAGCCTAGGGAGGACGAAAATGACCTAATTGATCATCCAATGACACAAACACACCTATTTAATGCACAAGATTGGTTAAAAACCCTAATTTGACAAGAATATGCCTAGGGAGGTGGAAAATGACCTAATTGATCATTCAATGACACAAACAAAGTTATTGGATGCACAAGATTGGTTAAAAACCCTAATTGGACAAGAATAAGCCTAGGGAGGACGAAAATGACCTAAATATTAATTCAACACAAATGAACTTATTGGATGCCCAAGATGGGTTAAAAACCCTAATTGGTCGAGAATAAGCCTATGGAGGACGAAAATGACCTAAATGTTAATCCAATGACACAACTAAACTTATTGGATGCACAAGATTGGTTAAAAACCCTAATTGGACAAGAATAAGCCTAGGGACGATGAAAATGACCTAATTGATCATCCAATGACACAAACATACCTATTGGATGCACAAGATTGGTTAAAAACCCTAATTAAACAAGAATATTCCTAGGGAGGACGAAAATGACCTAATTGATCATCCAATGACACAAACACACCTATTGGATGCACAAGATTGGTTAAAAACCCTAATTGGACAAGAATATGCCTAGGGAGGACGAAAATGACCTAAATATTAATTCAACACAAATGAACTTATTGGATGCACAAGATGGGTTAAAAACCCTAATTGGTCGAGAATAAGCCTAGGGAGGACGAAAATGACCTAAATGTTAATCCATTGACACAACTCAACTTATTGGATGCACAAGATTGGTTAAAAACCCTAATTGGACAAGAATAAGTCTAGGGAGGACGAAAATGACCTAATTGATCATCCAATGACACAAATGAACTTATTGGATGCACAAGATTGGTTAAAAACCCTAATTGGACAAGAATATGCCTAGGGAGGTGGAAAATGACCTAATTGATCATTAAATGACACAAACAAAGTTATTGGATGCACAAGATTGGTTAAAAACCCTAATCGGACAAGAATAAGCCTAGGGACGACGAAAATGACCTAATTGATCATCCAATGACACAAACATACCTATTGGATGCACAAGATTGGTTAAAAACCCTAATTAAACAAGAATATGCCTAGGGAGGACGAAAATGACCTAATTGATCATCCAATGACACAAACACACCTATTGGATGCACAAAATTGGTTAAAAACCCTAATTGAACAAGAATTATCCTAGGGAGGACGAAAATGACCTAAATATTAATACAATGACACAAACAAACTTATTGGATGAACAAGATTGGTTAAAAACCCTAATTGGACAAGAATAAGCCTAGGGAGGACGAAAATGACCTAATTGATCATCCAATGACACAAACACACCTATTGGATGCACAAGATTGGTTAAAAACCCTAATTGGACAAGAATATGCCTAGGGAGGACGAAAATGACTTAAATATTAATTCAACACAAATGAACTTATTGGATGCACAAGATGGGTTAAAAACCCTAATTGGACAAGAATAAGCCTAGGGACGACGAAAATGACTTAATTGATCATCCAATGACACAAACATACCTATTGGATGCACAAGATTGGTTAAAAACCCTAATTAAACAAGAATATGCCTAGGGAGGACAAAAATGACCTAATTGATCATCCAATGACACAAACACACCAATTGGATGCACAAGATTGGTTAAAATCCCTAATTGGACAAGAATAAGCCTAGGGAGGACGAAAATGACCTAAATATTAATTCAACACAAATGAACTTATTGGATGCACAAGATGGGTTAAAAACCCTAATTGGTCGAGAATAAGCCTAGGGAGGACGAAAATGACCTAAATGTTAATCCAATGACACAACTCAACTTATTGGATGCACAAGATTGGTTAAAAACCCTAATTGGACAAGAATAAGCCTAGGGACGACGAAAATGACCTAATTGATCATCCAATGACACAAACATACCTATTGGATGCACAAGATTGGTTAAAAACCCTAATTAAACAAGAATATGCCTAGGTAGGACAAAAATGACCTAATTGATCATCCAATGACACAAACACACCAATTGGATGCACAAGATTGGTTAAAAACCCTAATTGGACAAGAATAAGCCTAGGGAGGACGAAAATGACCTAAATATTAATTCAATGACACAAACAAACTTATTGGATGCACAAGATTGGTTAAAAACCCTAATTGGACAAGAATAAGCCTAGGGCGGACGACAATGACCTAATTGATCATCCAATGACACACACACACCTATTGGATGCACAAGATTGGTTAAAAACCCTAATTGGACAAGAATAGGCCTAGGGAGGATGACAATGACCTAATTGATCATCCAATGACACAAACACACCTATTGGATGCACAAGATTGGTTAAAAACCCTAATTGGACAAGAATATGCCTAGGGAGGACGAAAATGACCTAATTGATCATCCAATGACACAAACACACCTATTGGATGCACAAGATTGGTTAAAAACCCTAGTTGGACGAGAATATGCCTAGTGAGGACGCATATGACCTAAATGTTAATTCAATGACAAAAACGTACTTATCGGATGCACAACATTGGTTAAAAACCCTAATTGGACAAGAATATGCCTAAGGAGGACGAAAATGACCTAAATATTAATTCAATGACACAAACAAACTTATTGGATGCACAAGATTGGTTAAAAACCCTTATTGGACAAGAATAAGCCTAGGGAGGACGAAAATGACCTAATTGATCATCCAATGACACAAACACACCTATAGGATGCACAAGATTGGTTAAAAACCCTAATTGGACAAGAATAAGCCTAAGGAGGACGAAAATGACCTAGTTGATCCTCCAATGACACAAACACACCTATTGGATGCACAAGATTGGTTAAAAACCCTAGTTGGACGAGAATATGCCTAGGGAGGACGAAAATGACCTAATTGATCATCCAATGACACAAATGAACTTATTGGATGCACAAGATTGGTTAAAAACCCTAATTGGACAAGAATAAGCATAGGGAGGACGAAAATGACCTAAATATTAATTCAATGACACAAACAAACTTATTGGATGCACAAGATTGGTTAAAAACCCTAATTGGACAAGAATAAGCCTAGGGAGGACGACAATGACCTAATTGATCATCCAATGACACAAACACACCTATTGGATGCACAAGATTGGTTAAAAACCCTAATTGGACAAGAATCTGCCTAGGGAGGACGAAAATGACCTAATTGATCTTCCAATGACACAAACACATCTATTGGATGCACAAGATTGGTTAAAAACCCTAATTGGACAAGAATAAGCCTAGGGAGGAAGAAAATGACCTAATTGATCATTCAATGATACAAATGAACTTATTGGATGCACAAGATTGGTTAAAAACCCTAATTGGAGTAGAATAAGCCTAGGGAGGATGAAAATGACCTAATTGATCATCCAATGACACAAACACACCTATTGGATGCACAAGATTGGTTAAAAACCCTAATTGGGCAAGAATATGCCTAGGGAGGACGAAAATGACCTAATTGATCATTCAATGATACAAATGAACTTATTGGATGCACAAGATTGGTTAAAACCCTAATTGGAGTAGAATAAGCCTAGGGAGGACGAAAATGACCTAATTGATCATCCAATGTCACAAATGAACTTTTTGGATGCACAAGATTGGTTAAAAACCCTAATTGGACAAGAATAAGCCTAGGGAGGACGAAAATGACCTAATTGATCATCCAATGACACAAACACACCTATTGGATACACAAGATTTGTTAAAAACCCTAATTGGACAAGAATATGCCTAGGGAGGTGGAAAATGACCTAATAGATCGTTCAATGACACAAACAAAGTTATCGGATGCACAAAATTGGTTCATAACCCTAATTGGACAAGAATAAGCCTAGGGAGGACGAAAATGACCTAATTGATCATCCAATGACACAAATGAACTTATTGGATGCACAAGATTGGTTAAAAACCCTAATTGGACAAGAATAAGGATA
>JBBPBR010001792.1:191233-206315 GCA_037974775.1 Cicer pinnatifidum
GGTTAAAAACCCTAATTGGACAAGAATATGTCTAGGGAGGACGAAAATGACCTAAATGTTAATCCAATGACACAAATGAACTTATTGGATGCACAAGATTGGTTAAAAACCCTAATTGGACAAGAATAAGCCTAGGGAGGACCAAAATGACCTAATTGATCATCCAATGACACAAACACACCTATTGGATGCACAAGATTGGTTAAAAACCCTAATTGGATAAGAATATGCCTAGGGAGGATAAAAATGACCTAATTGATCATCCAATGACACAAACACACCTATTGGATGCACAAGATTGGTTAAAAACCCTAATTGGACAAGAATATGCTTAGGGAGGACGAATATGACCTAAATGTTAATCCAATAACACAAATGAACTTATTGGATGCACAATATTGGTTAAAAACCCTAATTGGACAAGAATAAGGCTAGGGAGAACGAAAATGACCTAATTGTTAATCCAATGACACAACTCGACTTATTGGATGCACAAGATTGGTTAAAATCTCTAATTGGACAAGAATAAGCCTAGGGAGGACGAAAATGACCTAATTGATCATCCAATGACACAAACACACCTATTGGATGCACAAGATTGGTTAAAAACCCTAGTTGGACAAGAATATGCCTAGGGAGGACGAAAATGACCTAATTGATCATCCAATGACACAAACACACCTATTGGATGCACAAGATTGGTTAAAAACCCTAATTGGACAAGAATATGCCTAGGGAGAACGAAAATGACCTAAATTGATCATCCAATGACACAAACACACCTATTGGATGCACAAGATTGGTTAAAAACCCTAATTGGAAAAGAATATGCCTAGGGAGGACGAAAATGACCTAAATGTTAATCCAATGACCCAAATGAACTTATTGGATGCACAAGATTGGTTAAAAACCCTAATTGGACAAGAATAAGCCTAGGGAGGACGAAAATGACCTAATTGATCATCCAATGACACAAACACACCTATTGGATGCACAAGATTGGTTAAAAACCCTAATTGGACAAGAATAAGCCTAGGGAGGACAACAATGACCTAATTGATCATCCAATGACACAAACACACCTATTGGATGCACAAGAATGGTTAAAAACCCTAATTGGACAAGAATAAGCCTAGGGAGGACGAAAATGACCTAATTGATCATCCAATGACACAAACACACCTATTGGATGCACAAGATTGGTTAAAAACCCTAATTGGACAAGAATAAGCCTAGGGAGGACGAAAATGACCTAATTGATCATCCAATGACACAAACACACCTATTGGATGCACAAGATTGGTTAAAAACCCTAATTGGACAAGAATATGCCTAGGGAGGACGAAAATGACCTAAATGTTAATCCAATGACACAACTCAACCTATTGGATGCACAAGATTGGTTAAAAACCCTAATTGGACAAGAATATGCCTAGGGAGGACGAAAATGACCTAATTGATCATCCAATGACACAAACACACCTATTGGATGCACAAGATTGGTTAAAAACCCTAATTGGACAAGAATATGCCTAGGGAGGACGAAAATGACCTAATTGATCATCCAATGACACAAACACACCTATTGGATGCACAAGATTGGTTAAAAACCCTAATTGGACCAAAAAATGCCTAGGGAGGACGAAAATGACCTAATTGATCATCCAATGACACAAATACACCTATTGGATGCACAAGATGGGTTAAAAACCCTAATTGGACAAGAATATGCCTAAGGAGGACGAAAATGACCTAAATGTTAATCCAATGACACAAATGAACTTATTAGATGTACAAGATTGGTTAAAAACCCTAATTGGACAAGAATAAGCCTAGGGAGGACGAAAATGACCTAATTGATCATCCAATGACACAAACACACCTATTGGATGCACAAGATTGGTTAAAAACCCTAATTGGACAAGAATATGCCTAGGGAGGACGAAAATGACCTAATTGATCATCCAATGACACAAACACACCTATTGGATGCACAAGATTGGTTAAAAACCCTAACTTGACAAGAATATGCCTAGGGAGGACGAAAATGACCTAATTGATCATCCAATGACACAAACACACCTATTGGATGCACAAGATTGGTTAAAAACCCTAATTTGACAAGAATATGCCTAGGGAGGACGAATATGACCTAAATGTTAATCCAATAACTCAAATGAACTTATTGGATGCACAAGATTTGTTAAAAACCCAAATTGGACAAGAATAATCCTAGGGAGAACGAAAATGACCTAAATGTTAATCCAATGACACAACTCAACTTATTGGATGCACAAGATTGGTTAAAAACCCTAATTGGACAAGAATAAGCCTAGGGAGGACGAAAATGACCTAATTGATCATCCAATGACACAAACACACCTATTGGATGCACAAGATTGGTTAAAAACCCTAATTGGACAAGAATATGCCTAGGGAGGACGAAAATGACCTAAATATTAATTCAATGACACAAACAAACTTATTTGAGACACAAGATTGGTTAAAAACCCTAATTGGACAAGAATAAGCCTAGGGAGGACGAAAATGACCTAATTGATCATCCAATGACACAAACACACCTATTGGATGCACAAGATTGGTTAAAAACCCTAATTGGACAAGAATAAGCCTAAGGAGGACGAAAATGACGTAATTGATCATCCAATGACACAAACACACCTATTGGATGCACAAGATTGGTTAAAAACCCTAATTGGACAAGAATAAGCCTAGGGAGGACGAAAATGACCTAATTGATCATCCAATGACACAAACACACCTATTGGATGCACAAGATTGGTTAAAAACCCTAATTGGACAAAAATAAGCCTAGAGAGGACGAAAATGACCTAATTGATCATCCAATGACACAAATGAACTTATTGGATGCACAAGATTAGTTAAAAACCCTAATTCGACAAGAATAAGCCTAGGGAGGACGAAAATGACCTAACTGATCATCCAATGACACAAACACACCTATTGGATGCTCAAGATTGGTTAAAAACCATAATTGGACAAGAATAAGCCTAGGGGGGACGAAAATGATCTAATTGATCATCCAATGACACAAACACACCTATTGGATGCACAAGATTGGTTAAAAACCCTAATTGGACAAGAATATGCCTAGGGAGGACGAAAATGACCTAATTGATCATCCAATGACACAAACACACCTATTGGATGCACAAGATTGGTTAAAAACCCTAATTGGACAAGAATACGCATAGGGAGGACGAAAATGACCTAATTGATCATCCAATGACACAAACACACCTATTGGATGCACAAGATTGGTTAAAAACCCTAGTTGGACAAGAATATGCCTAGGGAGGACGAAAATGACCTAATTGATCATCCAATGACACAAACACACCTATTGGATGCACAAGATTGGTTAAAAACCCTAATTGGACAAGAATAAGCCTAGGGAGAACGAAAATGACCTAAATTGATCATCCAATGACACAAACACACCTATTGGATGCACAAGATTGGTTAAAAATCCTAATTGGACAAGAATATGCCTAGGGAGGACGAAAATGACCTAAATGTTAATCATATGACACAAATGAACTTATTGGATGCACAAGATTGGTTAAAAACCCTAATTGGACAAGAATAAGCCTTGGGAGGACGAAAATGACCTAATTGATCATCCAATGACACAAACACACCTATTGGATGCACAAGATTGGTTAAAAACCCTAATTGGACAAGAATAAGCCTAAGGAGGACGAAAATGACCTAATTGATCATCCAATGACACAAACACACCTATTGGATGCACAAGATTGGTTAAAAACCCTAGTTGGACGAGAATATGCCTAGGGAGGACGAAAATGACCTAATTGATCATCCAATGACACAAATGAACTTATTGGATGCACAAGAATGGTTAAAACCCTAATTTGACAAGAATAAGCATAGGGAGGACGAAAATGACCTAATTGATCATCCAATGACACAAACACACCTATTGGTTGCACAAGATTGGTTAAAAACCCTAATTGGACAAGAATATGTCTAGGGAGGACGAAAATGACCTAAATGTTAATCCAATGACACAAATGAACTTATTGGATGCACAAGATTGGTTAAAAACCCTAATTGGACAAGAATAAGCCTAGGGAGGACGAAAATGACCTAATTGATCATCCAATGACACAAACACACCTATTGGATGCACAAGATTGGTTAAAAACCCTAATTGGATAAGAATATGCCTATGGAGGACGAAAATGACCTAATTGATCATCCAATGACACAAACACACCTATGGGATGCACAAGATTGGTTAAAAACCCTAATTGGACAAGAATATGCCTAGGGAGGACGAATATGACCTAAATGTGAATCCAATGACACAAATGAACTTATTGGATGCACAAGATTGGTTAAAAACCCTTATTGGACAAGAATAAGCCTAGTTAGAATGAAAATGACCTAAATGTTAATCCAATGACACAACTCAACTTATTGGATGCACAAGATTGGTTAAAAACCCTAATTGGACAAGAATAAGCCTAGGGAGGACGAAAATGACCTAATTGATCATCCAATGACACAAACACACCTATTGGATGCACAAGATTGGTTAAAAACCCTAATTGGATAAGAATATGCCTAGGGAGGACGAAAATTACCTAATTGATCATCCAATGACACAAACACACTTGTGGGATGCACAAGATTGGTTAAAAACTCTAATTGGACAGGAATATGCCTAGGGAGGACGAATATGACCAAAATGTGAATCCAATGACACAAATGAACTTATTGGATGCACAAGATTGGTTAAAAACCCTAATTGGACAAGAATAAGCCTAGGGAGAATGAAAATGAACTAAATGTTAATCCAATGACACAACTCAACTTATTGGATGCACAAGATTGGTTAAAAACCCTAATTGGACAAGAATAAGCCTAGGGAGGACGAAAATGACCTAATTGATCATCGAATGACACAAACACACCTATTGGATGCACAAGATTGGTTAAAAACCCTAATTGGATAAGAATATGTCTAGGGAGGATGAAAATGACCTAATTGATCATCCAATGACACAAACACACCTATTGGATGCACAAGATTGGTTAAAAACCCTAATTGGACAAGAATATGCTTAGGGAGGACGAATATGACCTAAATGTTAATCCAATAACACAAATGAACTTATTGGATGCACAAGATTGGTTAAAAACCCTAATTGGACAAGAATAAGGCTAGGGAGAACGAAAATGACCTAAATGTTAATCCAATGACACAACTCAACTTGTTGGATGCACAAGATTGGTTAAAATCTCTAATTGGACAAGAATAAGCCTAGGGAGGACGAAAATGACCTAATTGATCATCCAATGACACAAACACACCTATTGGATGCACAAGATTGGTTAAAAACCCTAGTTGGACAAGAATATGCATAGGGAGGACGAAAATGACCTAATTGATCATCCAATGACACAAACACTCCTATTGGATGCACAAGATTGGTTAAAAACCCTAATTGGACAAGAATATGCCTAGGGAGAACGAAAATGACCTAAATTGATCATCCAATGACACAAACACACCTATTGGATGCACAAGATTGGTTAAAAATCCTAATTGGACAAGAATATGCCTAGGGAGGACGCAAATGACCTAAATGTTAATCATATGACACAAATGAACTTATTGGATGCACAAGATTGGTTAAAAACCCTAATTGGACAAGAATAAGCCTAGGGAGGACGAAAATGACCTAATTGATCATCCAATGACACAAACACACCTATTGGATGCACAAGATTGGTTAAAAACCCTAATTGGACAAGAATAAGCCTAAGGAGGACGAAAATGACCTAATTGATCATCCAATGACACAAACACACCTATTGGATGCAGAAGATTGGTTAAAAACCCTAGTTGGACGAGAATATGCCTAGGGAGGACGAAAATGACCTAATTGATCATCCAATGACACAAATGAACTTATTGGATGCACAAGAATGGTTAAAACCCTAATTGGACAAGAATAAGCATAGGGAGGACGAAAATGACCTAATTGATCATCCAATGACACAAACACACCTATTGGTTGCACAAGATTGGTTAAAAACCCTAATTGGACAAGAATATGTCTAGCGAGGACGAAAATGACCTAAATGTTAATCCAATGACACAAATGAACTTATTGGATGCACAAGATTGGTTAAAAACCCTAATTAGACAAGAATAAGCCTAGGGAGGACGAAAATGACCTAATTGATCATCCAATGACACAAACACACCTATTGGATGCACAAGATTGGTTAAAAACCCTAATTGGACAAGAATAAGCCTAGGGAGGACGAAAATGACCTAATTGATCATCCATTGACACAAAAACACCTATTGGATGCACAAGACTGGTTAAAAACCCTAGTTGGACAAGAATATGCCTAGGAAGGACGAAAATGACTTAGTTGATCATTTAATGACACAAATGAACTTATTGGATGCACAAGATTGGTTAAAAACCATAATTGGACAAGAATAAGCCTAGGGAGGACGAAAATGACCTAATTGATCATCCAATGACACAAACACACCTATTGGATGCACAAGATTGGTTAAAAACCCTAATTGGACAAGAATATGCCTAGGGAGGACGAAAATGACCTAAATGTTAATCCAATGACACAAATGAACTTATTGGATGCACAAGTTTGGTTAAAAACCCTAATTGGACAAGAATAAGCCTAAGGAGGATGAAAATGACCTAATTGATCATCCAATGACACAAACACACCTATTGGATGCACAAGGTTGGTTAAAAACCCTAGTTGGACAAGAATATGCCCAGGAAGGACGAAAATGACCTAATTGATCATCCAATGAATCAAATGAACTTATTGGATGCACAAGATTAGTTAAAAACCCTAATTGGACAAGAATAAGCATAGGGAGGACGAAAATGACCTAATTGATCATCCTATGACACAAACACACCTATTGGATGCACAAGATTGGTTAAAAACCCTAATTGGACAAGAATATGCCTAGGGAGGACGAAAATGACCTAAATGTTAATCCAATGACACAAATGAACTTATTGGATGCACAAGATTGGTTAAAAACCCTAATTGGACAAGAATAAGCCTACGGAGGACGAAAATGACCTAAATGCTAATCCAGTGACACAACTCAACTTATTGGATGCACAAGATTGGTTAAAAACCCTAATTGGGCAAAAATAAGCCTAGGGAGGACGAAAATGACCTAATTGATCATCCAATGACACAAACACACCTATTGGATGCACAAGATTGGTTAAAAACCCTAATTGGACAAGAATAAGCCTAGGGAGGACGAAAATGACCTAATTGATCATCCAATGCAACAAACACACCTATTGGATGCACAAGATTGGTTAAAAACCCTAATTGGACAAGAATAAGCCTAGGGAGGACGAAAATGACCTAATTGATCATCCAATGACACAAACACACCTATTGGATGCACAAGATTGGTTAAAAACCCTAGTTGGACAAGAATATGCCTAGGGAGGACGAAAATGACCTAATTGATCATCCAATGACACAAACACACCTATTGGATGCACAAGATTGGTTAAAAATCCTAGTTGGACAAGAATATGCCTAGGGAGGACGAAAATGACCGAATTGATCATCCAATGACACAAATGAACTTATTGGATGCACAACATTGGTTAAAAACCCTAGTTGTAGAAGAATATGCCTAGGGAGGACGAAAATGACCTAATTGATCATCCAATGACACAAACACACCTATTGGATGCACAAGATTGGTTAAAAACCCTAATTGGACAAGAATAAGCCTAGGGAGGACGAAAATGACCTAATTGATCATCCAATGACACAAACACACCTATTGGATGCTCAAGATTGGTTAAAAACCCCAGTTGGACAAGAATAAGCCTAGGGAGGACGAAAATGACCTAATTGATCATCCAATGACACAAACACACCTATTGGATGCTCAAGATTGGGTAAAAACCCTAATTGGACAAGAATAAGCCTAGGGAGGACAAAAATGACCTAATTGATCATCCAATGACACAAACACACCTATTGGATGCACAAGATTGGTTAAAAACCCTAGTTGGACAAGAATATGCCTAGGGAGGACGAAAATGACCTAATTGATCATCCAATGACACAAACACACCTATTGGATGCACAAGATTGGTTAAAAACCCTAATTGGACAAGAATAAGCCTAGGGAGGACGAAAATGACCTAAATGTGAATCCAATGACACAACTGAACTTATTGGATGCACAAGATTGGTTAAAAACCCTAATTGGACAAGAATATGCCTAGGGAGGACGAAAATGACCTAAATGTTAATCCAATGACACAAATGAACTTATTGGATGCACAAGATTGGTTAAAAACCCTAATTGGAAAAGAATAAGCCTAGGGAGGATCAAAGTGACCTAATTGATCATCCAATGACACAAACACACCTATTGGATGCACAAGATTGGTTAAAAACCCTAATTGGACAAGAATATGCCTAAGGAGGACGAAAATGACCTAAATGTTAATCCAATGACACAAATGAACTTATTGGATGCACAAGATTGGTTAAAAACCCTAATTGGACAAGAATAAGCCTAGGGAGGACCAAAATGACCTAATTGATCATCCAATGACACAAACACACCTATTGGATGCACAAGATTGGTTAAAAACCCTAGTTGGACGAGAATATGCCTAGGGAGGACGAAAATGACCTAATTGATCATCCAATGACACAAATGAACTTATTGGATGCACAAGATTGGTTAAAAACCCTAATTGGACAAGAATAAGCATAGGGAGGACGAAAATGACCTAAATATTAATTCAATGACACAAACAAACTTATTGGATGCACAAGATTGGTTAAAAACCCTAATTGGACAAGAATAAGCCTAGGGAGGACGACAATGACCTAATTGATCATCCAATGACACAAACACACCTATTGGATGCACAAGATTGGTTAAAAACCCTAATTGGACAAGAATAGGCCTAGGGAGGATGACAATGACCTAATTGATCATCCAATGACACAAACACACCTATTCGATGCACAAGATTGGTTAAAAACCCTAATTGGACAAGAATATGCCTAGGGAGGACGAATATGACCTGAATGTTTATTCAATGACAAAAACGAACTTATTGGATGCACAACATTGGTTAAAAACCCTAATTGGACAAGAATATGCCTAAGGAGGACGAAAATGACCTAAATATTAATTCAATGACACAAACAAACTTATTGGATGCACAAGATTGGTTAAAAACCCTAATTGGACAAGAATAAGCCTAGGGAGGACGAAAATGACCTAATTGATCATCCAATGACACAAACGCACCTATTGGATGCACAAGATTGGTTAAAAACCCTAATTGGACAAGAATATGCCTAGGGAGGACGAAAATGACCTAATTGATCATCCAATGACACAAACAAACTTATTGGATGCACAAGATTGGTTAAAAACCCTAATTGGACAAGAATAAGCCTAGGGAGGACGAAAATGACCTAATTGATCATCCAATGACACAAACACACCTATTGGATGCACAAGATTGGTTAAAAACCCTAATTGGACAAGAATATGCCTAGGGAGGACAAATATGACCTAAATGTTAATTCAATGACAAAAACGAACTTATTGGATGCACAACATTGGTTAAAAACCCTAATTGGACAAGAATATGCCTAAAGAGGACGAAAATGACCTAAATATTAATTCAATGACACAAACAAACTTATTGGATGCACAAGATTGGTTAAAAATGCTAATTGGACAAGAATAAGCATAGGGAGGACGAAAATGACCTAATTGTTCATCCAATGACACAAACACACCTATTGGATGCACAAGATTGGTTAAAAACCCTAATTGGACAAGAATATGCCTAGGGAGGACGAAAATGACCTAATTGATCTTCCAATGACACAAACACACCTATTGGATGCACAAGATTGGTTAAAAACCCTAATTGGACAAGAATAAGCCTAGGGAGGACGAAAATGACCTAATTGATCATCCAATGACACAAACACACCTATTGGATGCACAAGATTGGTTAAAAACCCTAATTGGACAAGAATATGCCTAGAGAGATCGAAAATGACCTAAATTGATCATCCAATGACACAAACACACCTATTGGATGCACAAGATTGGTTAAAAACCCTAATTGGACAAGAATATGCCTAGGGAGGACGAAAATGACCTAAATATTAATTCAACACAAATGAACTTATTGGATGCACAAGATGGGTTAAAAACCCTGATTGGTCGAGAATAAGCCTAGGGAGGACGAAAATGACCTAAATGTTAATCCAATGACACAACTTAACTTATTGGATGCACAAGATTGGTTAAAAACCCAAATTGGACAAGAATAAGCCTAGGGAGGACGAAAATGACCTAATTGATCATCCAATGACACAAACACACCTATTGGATGCACAAGATTGGTTAAAAACCCTACTTGGACCAGAATATGCCTAGGGAGGACGAAAATGACCTAATTGATCATCCAATGACACAAATGAACTTATTGGATGCACAAGAATGGTTAAAACCCTAATTGGACAAGAATAAGCATAGGGAGGACGAAAATGACCTAAATGTTAATCCAATGACACAAATGAACTTATTGGATGCACAAGATTGGTTAAAAACCCTAATTGGACAAGAATAAGCCTAGGGAGGACCAAAATGACCTAATTGATCATCCAATGACACAAACACACCTATTGGATGCACAAGATTGGTTAAAAACCCTAATTGGACAAGAATAAGCCTAGGGAGGACGAAAATGACCTAATTGATCATCCAATGACACAAACACACCTATTGGATGCACAAGATTGGTTAAAAACCCTAATTGGACAAGAATAAGCTTAGGGAGGACGAAAATGACCTAATTGATCATCCAATTACACAAACATACCTATTGGATGCACAAGATTGGTTAAAAACCCTAATTAAACAAGAATATGCCTAGGTAGGACAAAAATGACCTAATTGATCATCTAATGACACAAACACACCAATTGGATGCACAAGATTGGTTAAAAACCCTAATTGGACAAGAATAAGCCTATGGAGGACGAAAATGACCTAAATATTAATTCAATGACACAAACAAACTTATTGGATGCACAAGATTGGTTAAAAACCCTAATTGGACAAGAATAAGCCTAGGGAGGATGACAATGACCTAATTGATCATCCAATGACACACACACACCTATTGGATGCACAAGATTGGTTAAAAACCCTAATTGGACAAGAATAGGCCTAGGAAGGATGACAATGACCTAATTGATCATCCAATGACACAAACACACCTATTGGATGCACAAGATTGGTTAAAAACCCTAATTGGACAAGAATATGCTTAGGGAGGACGAATATGACCTAAATGTTAATCCAATAACACAAATGAACTTATTGGATGCACAAGATTGGTTAAAAACCCTAATTGGACAAGAATAAGGCTAGGGAGAACGAAAATGACCTAAATGTTAATCCAATGACACAACTCAACTTATTGGATGCACAAGATTGGTTAAAATCTCTAATTGGACAAGAATAAGCCTAGGGAGGACGAAAATGACCTAATTGATCATCCAATGACACAAACACACCTATTGGATGCACAAGATAGGTTAAAAACCCTAGTTGGACAAGAATATGCCTAGGGAGGACGAAAATGACCTAAATGATCATCCAATGACACAAACACACCTATTGGATGCACAAGATTGGTTAAAAACCCTAATTGGACAAGAATATGCCTAGGGAGAACGAAAATGACCTAAATTGATCATCCAATGACACAAACACACCTATTGGATGCACAAGATTGGTTAAAAATCCTAATTGGACAAGAATATGCCTAGGGAGGACGAAAATGACCTAAATGTTAATCCAATGACACAAATGAACTTATTGGATGCACAAGATTGGTTAAAAACCCTAATTGGACAAGAATAAGCCTAGGGAGGACGAAAATGACCTAATTGATCATCCAATGACACAAACACACCTATTGGATGCACAAGATTGGTTAAAAACCCTAATTGGACAAGAATAAGCCTAGGGAGGACGAAAATGACCAAATTGATCATCCATTGCCACAAACACACCTATTGGATGCACAAGATCGGTTAAAAACCCTAATTGGACAAGAATATGCCTAGGGAGGACGAAAATGACCTAATTGATCATCCAATGACACAAACACACCTATTGGATGCAAAAGATTGGGTAAAAACCCTAATTGGACAAGAATATGCCTAGGGAGGACGAAAATGAATTAAATATTAATTCAATGACATAAACAAACTTGTTGGATGCACAAGATTGGTTAAAAACCCTAATTGGACAAGAATAAGCCTAGGGAGGACGAAAATGACCTAATTGATCATCCAATGACACAAACACACCTATTGGATGCACAAGATTGGTTAAAAACCCTAATTGGACAAGAATAAGCCTAGGGAGGACGAAAATGACCTAATTGATCATCCAATGACACAAACACACCTATCGGATGCACAAGATTGGTTAAAAACCCTAGTTGGACAAGAATATGCCTAGGGAGGACAAAAATGACCTAATTGATCATCCAATGACACAAACACACCTATTGGATGCACAAGATTGGTTAAAAACCCTAGTTGGACAAGAATATGCCTAGGGAGGACAAAAATGACCTAATTGATCATCCAATGACACAAATGAACTTATTGCATGCACAAGATTTGTTAAAAACCCTAATTGGACAAGAATAAGCCTAGGGAGGACGAAAATGACCTAATTGATCATCCAATGACACAAACACACCTATTGGATGCACAAGATTGGTTAAAAACCCTAATTGGACAAGAATAAGCCTAGGGAGGACGAAAATGACCTAATTGATCATCCAATGACACAAACACACCTATTGGATGCACAAGATTGGTTAAAAACCCTAATTGGACAAGAATAAGCATAGAAAGGACGAAAATGACCTAATTGATCATCCAATGACACAAACACACCTATTGGATGGACAAGATTGGTTAAAAACCCTAATTGGACAAGAATATGCCTAGGGAGAACGAAAATGACCTAAATGTTAATCCAATGACACAAATGAACTTATTGGATGCACAAGATTTGTTAAAAACCCTAATTGGTCAAGAATAAGCCTAGGGAGGACGAAAATGACCTAAATGCTAATCCAATGACACAACTCAACTTATTGGATGCACAAGATTGGTTAAAAACCCTAATTGGTCAAGAATAAGCCTAGGAGGACGAAAATGACCAAATTGATCATCCATTGCCACAAACACACCTATTGGATGCACAAGATTGGTTAAAAACCCTAATTGGACAAGAATAAGCCTAGGGAGGACGAAAATGACCTAATTGATCATCCATTGCCACAAACACACCTATTGGATGCACAAGATTGGTTAAAAACCCTAATTGGACAAGAATATGCCTAGGGAGGACGAAAATGACCTAATTGATCATCCAACGACACAAACACACCTATTGGATGCACCAGATCGGTTAAAAACGCTAATTGGACAAGAATAAGCCTAGGGAGGACGAAAATGACCTAATTGATCATCCAATGACACAAACACACCTATTGGATGCACAAGATTGGTTAAAAACCCTAATTGGACAAGAATATGCCTAGGGAGGACGAAAATGACCTAATTGATCATCCAATGACACAAATGAACTTATTGATTGCACAAGATTAGTTAAAAACCCTAATTGGACAAGAATAAGCCTAGGGAGGACGAAAATGACCTAATTGATCATGCAATGACACAAACACACCTATTGGATGCACAAGATTGGCTAAAAACCCTAATTGGACAAGAATAAGCGTAGGGAGAACGAAAATGACCTAAATATTAATCCAATGACACAACTCAACTTATTGGATGCACAAGATTGGTTAAAAACCCTAATTGGACAAGAATAAGCCTAGGGAGGACGAAAATGACCTAATTGATCATCCAATGACACAAACACACCTATTGGATGCACAAGATTGGTTAAAAACCCTAATTGGACAAGAATATGCCTAGGGAGGACGAAAATGACATAATGTTAATCCAATGACACAAATGAACTTATTGGATGATAAAGATTGGTTAAAAACCCTAATTGGACAAGAATAAGCCTAGGGAGGACGAAAATGACCTAATTGATCATCCAATGACACAAACACACCTATTGGATGCACAAGATTGGTTAAAAACCCTAATTGGACAAGAATAAGCCTAGGGAGGACGAAAATGACCTAATTGATCATCCAATGACACAAACACACCTATTGGATGCACAAGATTGGTTAAAAACCCTAATTGGACAAGAATAAGCCTAGGGAGGACAAAAATGACCTAATTGATCATCCAATGACACAAACACACCTATTGGATGCACAAGATTGGCTTAAAACCCTAGATGGACAAGAATATGCCTAGGGAGGACGAAAATGACCTAATTGATCATCCAATGACACAAATGAACTTATTGGATGCACAAGATTGGTTAAAAACCCTAATTGGACAAGAATAAGCCTAGGGAGGACGAAAATGACCTAATTGATCATCCAATGACACAAACACACCTATTGGATGCACAAGATTGGTTAAAAACCCTAATTGGACAAGAATAAGCCTAGGGAGGACGAAAATGACCTAATTGATCATCCAATGACACAAACACACCTATTGGATGCACAAGATTGGTTAAAAACCCTAATTGGATAAGAATATGCCTAAGGAGGACGAAAATGACCTAAATATTAATTCAATGACATAAACAAACTTATTGGATGAACAAAATTGGTTAAAAACCCTAATTGGACAAGAATATGCCTAGGGAGGACGACAATGACCTAATTGATCATCCAATGACACAAACACACCTATTGGATGCACAAAATTGGTTAAAAACCCTAATTGGACAAGAATATGCCTAGGGAGGACGAAAATGACCTAAATATTAGTTCAATGAAACAAACAAACTTAT